>JAYMTF010006587.1:0-10102 GCA_036897485.1 Pelargonium nanum
AGCCCAAAGGACGCACACCCAATGCCCCCCGCCGCCCGCCGGCGCTCAAGAAGCCATTGCGCATGCCAAGTGCCAATGGTCGACATCCAATGTCGTCCGCCGTCCGCCGGTGCCCAAAATGCCAACTTGCACACCAAGTGCTGACAGACTTCCCCGAAGCCGTCTTCGACACCCAAGGTCACTCGACGGCGCACAAAGCTATTGCACGCGCCCAAAGTCGATGGACATGGTCGCGCGACGCCCATTCGAGTCGACGACGCCAAAGTTCCCAAGAGAAACCAACCAAGTCAAACGACCGAGCCAAGGCACCTTGACGTCCCAAAAAGTCACTAAGTGTCGAGCCAAGCCCGCCCGCGAATGACCGAGCAAAGAGAAACCAAGAAAACGGACCAAGGAGTTGGTTGTACATGGGCTATCGCGACAGCGCATGTACAACCAACACCCTTTGGTCTTTTTGGCCAACCAACGAAGCCAATGGGTTTATTGTGCACCGGCTGTCGCGACAGCGGGTGTACAACCAACTAACTTGGCCCATTGGATGGATTGAAAGGCCAACCAAGGGTGGTAGTGCACCGGCTGTCGCAACAACGAGTGCCCAACCAACCCAAATTGGTCCGTCCGTCCGCCGAACAAGCCAAAGGAGGCTCACCAACCGTCCTCTGTCGCGACAACCATATTTGTGTCGCGACAAAGCTTCGCCTCGACGTCGTTTGGTCCGTTCCTTTGATCCGACGAAACGCCCGATCATCCGAAAGATGCCCAAGACCCTTACCAACATGTTCACGCATCGAATGACCATCTAAGTCACTCCGAGGGTGTTCCCACTCTCTGGATCATCATGGCAACACACTAGCCAACTTAAGGCCTTAGGACCCTATCTCGCGCGGTAGCGGCTTCCAAGTACTTCGATGTACGCTCTCGGCTCACGGGACGACGAAAGTGGTCGGCCACGCCCGACAAGCGCGCAATAGAACCACCCAGCCAACCAAGGCTCCATGCTTCCCAAGTGGAGTCCACTTTGATTCCGGCCAATCACGTGATGACACGTGGCACTTTTTGGGGTTAGTATAAATACCCCTTCAAGCAAGAAGAAGGGGATCTCTCTCATAATCTCACACTACTTTCCCTCTCTAAAGCGCTCTCTACGTGCTTCGTGGTTACCCGCCGAGATCTTACTCTCAAGCCTGAGGCGGCGTCCCGGAACCACCACCCAGCTGGTTCATCATTCTTTGGTGTGTTTGCTATTTTAGGTGACAGGACGGACATCGTAACAGACTTGACCGACAGATGACCAAGCTAGAGTGGACGACGAACAAAAGACATAAAAAAAGTTGTAACACTTAGGACCTTTGCATTACTACGTGGACAAGACGACAAGAAACTTAGTGTGTTTGCTTTGTCCCGAGTCAAACAGGCGCATCAAAGAGATTTGACTTAATTTTATTTTTAAGAAGTTTGATTAAGCAAAAACAGATTGATCATTTTAGATTTGAACAAGAAAGAAAACGAAAAGAAAATATAATCAACTTCCATGTTGACCGGACAAAAAAAGCCAGTAAAAATGTTTTACTAGTTCTCAGTTTTCTCATTAAGCTAGATGACAGTATAAATAGCTCCTCAGAGGATAGTAAGGGCATTTTTCTCAATGTAGATAAAAATGTGTGGATTTATACTTTAAGGAATTTGGATTTGTCAGCTCTCTTAAATTTTCCACGGATTCTATCGGTAATAAAAATACTATTCATTTTAAAATTGGGTTTAAACCCATTAACATACAATAAACGGCCGAATACTGTAAAATTCTTAATTTTAAAAAATAATCTTGTTAAATAAAATAAAAATTTTAAGAAAAAAAAACAAAAATTGGACGAACTTTGATGGACGCTCTGAACTTTTGAACATTATCTCTCTCCAAGTTTATCTCTACATTTGAAGCTCCAATACAAAGGATAGCTTTGTCAACCAATTAGGGATATTGTCTCAACTAAAGTTTGGAATCATAAACCCTAACATTAAAAAAATATTCTGACAAGCCAATTACGGTTTGTACTTTGTTTTGATTTTTTTAGAAAAAAAAGTAATTACGTAGCTCTTGAGTTTTTTTTTTGTAAAAATTAAGTTCAATCGGTACTCCCGAGTTTTTGGTTGTTCCTTGATTTTTTCATATATTAATATGTATTTTTTCATATATTAATCAGTTATTGATTGTGTACGTAATTTCTTCACTATATTAAATGGCCAGTAATTTCATGGCTCTAGAGTTTTTGTTTTCAGTTTCTTCATTTACAGGTAATAGATTGGGAAATTAGTTCTGACAGCTCCGTGACAAGTATTCCAGTGTCGTACAAGTAATACAGACTTTGAAAGTCCAGATATCGTATCCACAGGAAACGATGGCGGTTTTTAGAGTTATTCTTAGTCCTAGCTATTTAACTATGGTAAGCAGTAAACAATAAACGGGGAGTGTGATTGTGTCGTAGAACAATCATATAAAATTTAATGCGAGTAAATAAATGACATAATGAAATGGATGATAAAAAAATACCAGATAAGAAGCGTGATCGGGATGCCATTGATAAATACTGTAATGTAAATAAATGACTTAATTGATTTTGCCAAAATGTAATTGGTTAATTTGTTACCCAAGCCCGCGCGTGTACGCGGAAGTGCATGGTTAGGCCCTTAACGAGACTTAATGGTGAATACGTCGGCCTCCTTCGACCCACACGTAATTGCGCCACTAGGCATATTACTGCAGGGGTCACATACACCTTATAGCAATGGGATCAGCTCTATTTAGGGCATAGGTCCCAAAGAATATAACTTCAAGAGGACCAATCTAGATGATTTGATCCGCACAGAACAACTCTATGGTCAGGCCCAATGTTTTAAAAACCAACCCAGAGGCTGACCCGGTCATGCCACCGGGTCACCGGTTCGGCCGGGTCAACCGGGTCAACCGGCCGGGACATGCCTTTCTATTTATATATTATTAAAATTTTAGGAATAATATATATATGTATGTATAGTTATATATGGTTGATTTGATTCCAAAATCTCACCATATCTAACAACAATCAAAAGAGATTCAAAACCAATTTTCTTACAAACTTGAAATCTAACAACTAATAGAAGAGATTCAAGGTGTTTCATCCATTTTTAAGAGTAGCAAGCCTGCAACTCCATTCCCACCACATCCATTGAAGTTAAAATTTTCTTAGCCAATTAACATCTCTCTTCTTCCAACTTCCACGGCAAAAGAAAAGGAAAAAAAAAACTCATACCAAGCAAAAAAGAAGAAGAGAAGTTGTGGGGTTGTCATGTGTGATTAGTTTTAGGGTTTTGTTTTTTTTTATCCTTTTATTTCTCTTATGCTTCATCTTTTTTTAATTTTATATGGGTTGGTGGCTGCATGGCCCAACTTCATCTTTCAAAGCCCAAACGTAAACTCAACAATCAAGCCCAAAAGTGGATGAAAAAAATAGCATTTCACCCAAAACCGGACAAACCAGTAAATTCGCCCATGATTTTGACCGGTTTTCAACGGGTTTGACCGAGTTTGACCACATGACCGAATAACATGTGACCCGGACCGGTGGGGTCACCGGGTCCCGGTTCAACCGGGTGGACCGGCCGGTCTGAGTCGGTTTTAAAAACATTGGTCAGGCCGAAGCCTGTGCTGTGATCAAGTCTATGGACGATCAAACCAGAAACAGGCATTGAGTCAACAAATCATCATAACAAAATTAACATCCAATTTCACAAAGGCAATGAAACCAACCAAATCATTTATTCAATTTATCAACTATCACTTAGGGATTAGTTACTCATGTTCAAACAAACAATAAACAAACTACATAAGCATAAACTTGAATAACAATCCATGTAATCAATTGAAATGAAAAATAACATGTAATTAAATGAAGTTTTTGCAATCCTAACTACAAAGTTTAGACACACAATCTATAGACTAAGAAGAAACTCTCGTCTTTGATTGATGATTCGTACTTTAATGCACCATAGAGTGGGTATTGGAAATGGAGGAGAAAAGCTTTGGAAATTTGCCACAAACAGAAGAGGAAATGAAAATTTGAACTCCCAAACCATAGTTGAAAATTTCCTTAAATAGAACCGCACGTGGCGCCGCGGCGTTGGAAGTTTTAACGCTTGGATAACTTTTGGTTGACTTTCAGGAATGCCGCGGCATTGGTTTGTAGCGCCGTGGAAAAACTCTCTGTTTTGTTCTGCTTTGTGACTTTGCTTTTTCTCCCTTTCGTTCCTCAGACCTCCTTGCTATGTCCTGAAAATTACGTGAAACACTATATCAAGGATTAATATGCATAAATAAGCTAATTTAGCAGAAAATACCTCAAAATACATCAAAATCACAAATTAATTCTCTTGAGCCCCAAAACATGCAAACAAGACATTTAAGCATCAAACAGGGCTCAAAACAAGGGTAGAACACGAGGGTTTAGGACATATGTATATGGCATGATTTAGGGTTTGTCAATATCTAAAACCCTAAACCCTGGCGAAATTTTGCTCTACTCTGGGCGATTTGGCGATATTACGATCTACGTACCTGTACCCAATTTTTCCGCCGCATGGCGGCTGCTCCGCCACCCCAGGCGGGGCCGCCCGACCCCGGCGCCTTCCCCCCCTCCCCTCTTCGGTTGCGCGACCACCAAGGTTGCTGCAGCCCCTTCCTTCGCTGCAATAGCCAGCAAACCGACCATCGACACCAAGCTTCCAGAAATATCAGTAACGTCGAAGCCGGCCTCCACCACCGCTGATGGTTCATCGGCGGGGCAGTTCACTATCCAAGAGGCTTCGGAGCCGAGAACCTTCTCAAATGGGCATTGGTTGCCAAGTTTTCACAGTCCCGGCCATCCATCAACTCCATCCAAGACCATATCGCTTCATCATGGGGATTGACTCACATTCCCGTTGTGGGTCTTATCGACCCTCGCCATGTATTGATCCGATGCTTGTTCGAGCAGGACTTTGTGACGGCATGGACGCGTGATAGGTATATGATAGAGAACAACCTATTTCGCCTGTTCAATGGATGTGTCTGTTTCCATGGAGTCTCGAGTATGGATCTCAGTGGGAACCGACAAGTCCAATGGCTTTTGGCAGAAAATTGAAAAAGAAAGTGACTACCCGTATTGCCATCATTGCATGTTGCATGGGCATGATAAATCGGTATGTCACAAGCTCATGAAGAAGGCTAATGGAGGGAAGGAGAAAGGGCCTGACAATGTTAAGGTTCACATTGCTAATGGGAAGAGAAATGTAGTTAAAACTACACAAGGTCAAGACAAGGACATATCTAAGAAAGCTAGTGTTTATGTGGCTGTGAATCACCAAAAAGAAGCAACTCATGTTGCAGCAGCTCCCAATGATAATCCTCAGTCTCCAAATATTGTGAATGAGCAAGTGGTTAATGAAATGCCACAAAATATTATTAATGACCCAAATGAGGTGCCTAATGAGGTGGTTGATCAAAATTTGCTAACTGATAATGGTTTGTAAGTGGATCAAACTGGTAATGATAATGGTTTGGAAAAGGAGCATGGTGTGCGTGAGGAGGATGGCCAAGCTCGGGAAGAAAATCCCATTCAAACCACAAATGCTTTTACATTATTGACTGAGTTGGATGGTGAATAAAATGATGACATGTACAGTCAAAACACGCAGCTTAAAAAAGATGGAAATGGAGCTCAGAATGTTCAAGCTCCGTATGGCAATGGAGCTCAGAATTTGGAACCAACTCATTCTCATGATGGTTCGGGTGCAGTCTCATCTGGAGAGGAGGCTGTTAATCCCTTGCTTTGGTGGTGAGGCATGGAGATGTTGAGACTGACGTTGTGAATGGTAATGAGGTGGACAAGGCTGACTCTCGAGCTTTGGTGGAAAGTCAGTTGATCACAACTCTCAACACCCATGACCTCATCGTTCCGGAAAATGAGATAAGTATCCCTACTACTACTTCTGCTTCTATTTCTGGTAGCAATGTTAAACAAAAACCTGTAGCCTCTTAGGCTCAGCGTAAATGCTCAGCAGCCTAATGCCAAAATTCGAAATTGAAAATGATGAGGTTCCTGTATTGGAACATGCGGAGCTGTGGTGGCCCTGCAAAACGTTGTTCGTTATTTAATTTTATTTGGACTCACAAACCAAACTTATTAGTTATTTTAGAACCTAAACATGATGAGGTTTTTCTGGCCTCGTTTGCTCGTAGTTTACATTTTCATTCCTATCATCATTTACATCTTGTTAATACGCATATTTGGTTTTTGGCAGATACAAACTGTCAGGTTTCAGTTATTGGGGGCTCGAATCAGGCCATTTCATGCTCAGTCAAATTTGGGTCGTAGCTTACCTTTTTCCTGCATGCAGTTTATGCAAGTTGCTCTCGTATTGAGAGAAGGTTGCTTTGGAATCAGTTTTCACATTTAGATGACTCGAGACCATCGCTTTTTTGTGGGGATTTAAACGCCTATACATGCGTGGAGGAAAAATTAGGTGGTACCGGTTATGATACAATTTCTATGTCATATTTTAATGATTGGATCCATGGTTTGGGTCTTATGGATGCTGGTTTTACTGGGTCAAGGTTCACTTGGTGCAATAATCAATCCGGCTTGAGGCGCATATGGTCTCGTTTGGACTGAGTTCTTTTTACTCCAAATTGGCCTAGTTGTGTTCAGGTAACTCATTTGCAACACACAGTTTCATATCACATGCCTCTCCTTATTTAATTGGGTGAGGATACAGGTTTCTAAAGTCGATTTTATTTTATAAATATTTGGGCCAAACATGCGGGGTGGACCTTATTCGTGTGCATTGGGACTGCGGGTTTTGGGCGGACCCTCTTATCAGAAGTCATCATAAGCTGACAAATATTCGCAAAGTTTTGAAAGTGTGGAATTGGGAGACTTTTGGGAATGTTAATTTTTGATTTGAGGCAGCAAAAGATCAATTATTAAAAGCCGATTTGGAGCTAAAGTCCGGTTACTCTCATGACTGGTTTCAGGCTTTTTTGCGTGCTAGGTCCAGTTTGGAGGAGGCGCTTCTTGTTGAAGAAGAAATGCTCAGGCAAAAATCAAGGTCGAGATGGTTGATGTCGGGGGATAAAAATACGGTATTTTTTCATGCCTCTCTTCGTTCCAAGCAGTCCCGAGCTCCAATTAAAGTTCAACACCAAGGAAACTGGGTGGAGGATGTTGCGGTTTTGGGGAGTATGGCAGTAGACCACTTTTCTTCCGTTCTCACGAGTTCGGGTGTTCAAATTGTTAAGGAACTCTTTCGAGTTGTCCCTTCGGCGATCTCGGCGAGTATAAATCAACTTCTCATTGCTGTCCCATTGGAGGATGAGGTGTGGGCAACGGTTTGTGGCCTTGATAAAGAGAGCGCCCTGGGCCCAGATGGATTTACCGGTCAGTTTAATATCTCGAGTTAGAGTATCATTATGCAGGACGTGATTGAAGCCGTTCTGTCTTTCTTTAGGGGAGGCCGGTTACCTAAGAGCTACACATCTTACCTACGGGGGGCGTGTTACGTTCATCCAAAGTGTCTTGAATTCGATTCTGGTTTATTGCTTAGGTAGTTGTCAGGCCCCGAAGACTATCATTTACAAGCGTAATTCTTTTATGTCAAGCTTTTTATGGAGTTCAGGCTCGGAACCTCGTCGACGCTGGATTAGGTTGGGACCGTGTTTGTAGGCCAATTAAGGAAGGCGGTTTTGGCATTCGTGGTTTATTGGAGTTGAAGGAAAGTTTACATGCTAAGTTGGCATGGTCGTATATTCAAGGAGGCAGCTTATGGGCATCTTTTATGCGCACAAAATTTGGGCATCCTTTGAGCATCACTTCTACTTCAAGTTCTTCTTTTTGGAAGGTGGTATGTGATTTTATTAAAAAGTTTTTGCCTAGCTGTAGATGGGAAATTGGGAATGGTTTGGTCGATTTTTGATCCGATAAATGGGTTGATTTTGATCTGGTGTTGAAAGAGGCTTTGTCGGTTCGTTATGTTATTAATTGTTCCTCCATGCATGATGAGTTAATTGCACAAGATGGTTCAACCCGTTTGCAAGCTTTGAATGTTGTGGTTATGCAAGATGGAGTAGGGGATTGATTGATTTTTACTCCGGCAAAGAATGGTCGATTCTTGGCGGCGGATTTTCGGCGACATCGCCGGATTGCTGGCGAAGCGGTTCGGTGGAGCCAAGAATTGTGGCATCCAGTTCTACCACGAAGGATCGCCGTCTTCGTATGGCGGCTCCGACAAGGTGTAGTTCCGGTGGACGGGGTTGTGATGGCTTTGGGCATCCCGATTGTTTCGAGATGTGCTTGCTGCAGTATGGGTCATTGTGAAACAACTTCTCATCTTTTTGTTACAAGTCAAATTGCAAAGGAAGTATGGCATAGGCCTTCGGTTTGGCTGGGTCTACCATCATTCACCGCCGGCACAGTGGAGGAGTTGCTGGCCTTTTTCTGGTCAGCTATGAGACCCACGGCAGTGTCGGGTTCCTTCAAGTTTGTGGTGGTGTGTTGCGGCTTATGGGAAATATGGAAAACGAGGAATAACAACAGGTATAATGGGGTAGTTTGTCCGGCTCATATGATAATTAATGCTATTATTATTTGGTTTGTCAATTTATTCCCTTTATTTCAATTCCGTCGCATTCCGTCTATTGGTGAGGTTAACATGTTAAATTTATTTAATATCCCTTTACCTTGGATTCGGTTTAAACCGTGTCGTATGGTGTTTTGAACTCGTCCTAAGTTAGGTGAGATTTGTTTGAATTTTGATGGTGCTTGCCGGAATGGTCAAGCTGCAGTAGGAGAGGTTGTTCGTGATGGTTTAGGTATGGTTTTACTTGCTTTTAGCACACCTTTGGGTCAAGGTACTAATAATTTTGCAGAATTTTCTGCATTACGTATTAGTTTAGATCTTTGTGCTGAATATGGTTTACTGCTCGATTATGTGGAAATTGATTCCAAACTGGTAGCTGATGTTATAGCGGATAAGGTTGTTTGTCCTTGGCATTTGGTATACTCATGCAGGAAGTCTCGTCTTTTTTTGGGATCGACTCGTGTTCGTTATGTATTGCGAGAAGCTAATAAAGCTGCGGATTGGCTTGCGGGTTTTTCTCTATCTACTCAGCTTATTTCTACTTTAGTGTATGATTTTTCTCAGTTTTTTTCAGCCATTATTCATGCTGATAGTATTGGTTCATTGTATGTTAGACCAGGCAAATTTTATTTGTAATTGGTTTTAATTTGTTTCTGCATTTGCATATAGCATGCTTGTTTAGGTGCATCTTTCATGTGGAGGTAAGGCTCATTACGTCCTCCTCCATTATTTGTACCATATTTTATTTATTTTAATTAAACAGCTAGGAGTCCGACCAAACCCCCCCACCACTTCAAGATGGCGTTCCTTAAAAAAAAATCTGGTACAAAATACTAGTTATTAGTAACCCTTTCTCCCTCCTCGTTGATCTCTGATTAAGTGTAAGTGTAACGAAGGGGTTTTGTATTTGTGTTAACTTTCATCACTCTTCATGCCTTTTTGTTTGTTGTTAGGTAAATATTAATGGATGAAAAACTTGTTTTGAAGCCAAAGAACACATCTATACCCGAAAAGTTATAGCTTGTATTTATACATATCGAGCTTATTTGCATATGATGGAAATTTTAGAGGGTAAGATTACAATTACAACTTAAGCATAAAAGGAACACTTACCTCTTGAAGCATCCATGGTTGAATCGACAACCTTTATACAACTTGTATTCCCAATTAGTTTACAGAAAAGGGAGAGAGAAAGGAGAGATGGAAGAACACATAAGTGTCTGTGTTTTTGCTTTGCTGCATACAAACCCATCCCATTTGTTCTATATTTATAGAATGAATATATGTATAAAATGTTCATATAATTAAAATCCAAAATGGGCCAAACAATTATTTCTCAAATTAGGCCTTCAACACAATGCGCTTGTTTGCATAAACAAATATCTCTCTCTCAAGATTAGTGGGCTATAGGCTCACTAGTCTTAACACGGTTATCTCCCTTTAGTCAGTGTCGTGATAA
>JAYMTF010006588.1:0-10100 GCA_036897485.1 Pelargonium nanum
TGTATGATATATCATACAAATTGAAGGATAAACGAAGAAGATTTTCCCGTGCAACGCACGGGGTCAACATCTAGTTTAACTAAAAGCTCAAATCTGATATTAAGTTCTCATTTATACTTTATTATTATATTTCAACAATTAGAACCATCGTCTCCTTGAAAACGTTAGCAGACTCATCACTCTTCTAAGGTCATTTCTACAAAGGTACGTGCAAGAACAAAAACAAACCAAACAAAACATAAGATCTCATCAAGTTGAATAAACTAGCATATAAGCAGGAAACGAGCTAAATGAACATGCAAGTGTTTTATATAATTCATGTTCAATCAAAATAGAACGAAAACAAATATTTCTTGTTAATTTAATGCCGAAAAACATCATAATTCCCACATATATACCAAGAAAAGAAGAATAATCGCTCGGAGAAAAATTAGAGTATAAAGTGTGTCATCCGCCTAAAAAGAAAATAAAAATAAATACTCCTTTGTGACTCAAAGAAAAGAAAAGACACTAACATATGAGCCACAATATCAAAACTGTAGAGCGGATAAAAAATTCAAGGTGTGCGCGTGCGTGTGTGTAATTCGAGACCTCTCTATACTAATTAGCATTGTCTACTCTAAATTTTTCATGCATTATGTTCGATTCCATAGGTTTGTGTGATCTTATCCAGTAATTTAGAAGTTCTTACCTCTTAAAATCAAAATGAATTAAAACTAGCTTATAATGGTAGACTTTGGTTAAGGTATGATATGAATTATTACAAAGCTCAACTCTTAACAATAAACTCAATGCTCATCCTGCCTAAACTCACATCCTATATTTTTTTCTTTTTTTTTTCCTTCATTTTTACTCTTATTTACTCGACTTCCTATTTTGAATTTCATGGGAGTATTATTGTACTCGTTGTCATGTGCTTTTATATTTGTTTTAACAACTCCCCAAACTTTACATTTGCAAAGGAAGCCAAGTCTATAACATTTACATGAACTCACGATACACTCATGACCAAATATATTCATTATCCCAAAACCTTTTTTGTTGGAGCATATGCTCCTTGTAGTTTGTAAACACTATGAAATGTATCACACATTGAAAATAAATGGATACAATATCTCATTTATATAGTATTACTATTTAGTATTGAATAAAATCAGATATTCATTACAAAGCCAAGCCCAATGTATTTAGCCCATATCCAAATTTCCATCTTTCTCTTATTGGGCTGGATTGGGTTCATGGGTTTTGGATATGAATAAGGTGGTTATTTTGGGTAGTTTTAGGTGGTTATCTTTGTCCAAGTGTCATGTCTTTTCATGACAAAACTTTCACTGACTACTTGTCCTAAAAACTATAAATAGCATGTCTACACTGTTGGAATTTGTTGCCTGCAACAATATAGTGGGGGTAATATCAATTTACGGACAATGCAGGGTGACTTTTCTACACGCTTCTAAAGTTGCATTTTATTTATTATTATTATTATTATTATTATTACTACTACTTTTGCTAACACTTTTTCCATTGGCGTATGCATTATCTCTCAAAGACGACACACCGAGTTCATTATTAAGCACTAGATTCAAAACAATTTAGGTATAAAGAATAAACGGGCACATAGGCATATAACATGCTCATAAACAAAAATGCTAGGGCTCAAATTACTCGCTAAAGTAAAAAAATTGCTAGTCTGCATTTTCCTAGAAAACTTTCTAAAAATGAAACTAATATATAAATATATCCATCCAAACGATACTGCTATATTCGCAATCAAATCCACAAATATACTAAGTTCATGGTTATACACTATTCCTTGCCTTTGAATGAAAGCGGCTCATCCATTTTTCTCATTGTCCTCTTATTCAACTTCTTTGACTTGCGAATTTTATGATCTGACATTGTTGTTTTCTCCACAAAATGATACTCATCATGGAGTTGTGAAAATTTATAAATTGGTCGGACAATGTCAATTGCACATTTTCAGCTATAGCTTCATAACAATCTCGAATGCAGAAGTTGAATCCAATAGTGACAAAAACTGCACAAAACATTAGAGATCCACAACTGTAGATGTGAACAAACTTGGTGTTGGGATTGTTTGACCTGAGACAAAGTGAGCAATCAATCCGTTTAAGACCAATCAGAAACTTGTGCTCCTGAAACAAACAACATTTGTCATTTGATAGTGCTTCACATCTATATATGTAGTCTCAACAGTGTAATAACCAGAACTTCTGGCTGGTTCAACAATGTCTTGAGAACAAGAAGATATGGCTTCTTGAGAAAGGTGGCTTCAATTGCAACAACTAAAATACCTCAAGGTTTGCCCCTTAAATTATAGAGCTTTAAGGCAACTCAATTCTTGTATCATACTTATAATAGACCTTACTCATTAAGGTACCAAAACTGGTTTCTCTACATAATCTCATCCAAGGCCAAAACTACCTGCTAAAAGATATTCATCTTTTATATGTAAAGTATGTTATGAGTCTACAAGAGAGGAATTGAAGGGAGTGTATTACTTGTGATTATTAAGCATTCTTGAAAGGTACACAAAATTATATTTATAAAATTGTATTAAAGATATGATAAATCTAAACAATGAGAAAAGTGATGCTCCACTTGATTATTCAAGGAACCAACACAACTGTCAAAATTTAGGATCTAACAAGTAAAAGGCAGCACCTGAAGCAGTTAATCAACAATAGTGAATCTTATTTCATATAATTATAAAACAAAATATGATATTCAAACTTCTCATAAACCAAACAGACTACCAGAAATGAATGATGGTCATTCCATTAATTTTGTTCCACTGATCCCCAATCAGTAAAGCTATATTCCATCATTCAACAATCAAGACAAATACGACATTCAAGAACTCAAATTCATAATTGCAGGCAAACTCAATAGTTGCTAAGTACAAGATCAAACATCTGCACTCTGTTTTAAGAATAATGTTATTCATATATTCTGCCATAAAACTTTGATCGGATTACATCAGCTGTATTACCTTTAAGGGATTTTCTGTACATTTTTGTCTTTTGAGAAGTATCGAGATTCGGTAACAAGAGTCATTGCCCCTATAAAAAGAGCCATTAAGATTTTGTGTGATGTTTAGGAATAGAATAAATGATCAGGACAAACTATAATGCAATGAAATCAGACTGATTTACATGTACTTAAAAGAGTAAAGTGAACACTTTTAGTGAAGGGAAACTAAAATGGGTAGGCTTAAGATGGAAAGAAGTATATACATTGCAAAGGATGGAATGGAGGAGAATACGAGTCAAAGATGCACAAATAATGCACATCAATTCTAAACAAATGAAATTAAGATTTTGAACCATTTCAGCAGTCTATTGTTATTAGTTACAGTTTCCTCTTCCTGTATGACCATGCTACAACATTTCCCAAATTTCCACCTACCAATAACGAAAATTGCAACGGAAAAGAAGGATAGTCAAAAAATCTCTTTGGTTGCATTGAAAGACAATCTAACAACATCAATTTTCATTTGAAGCATGCAATTTAAACCATGGATGATGGTTAGTATATATATGTCATACCGATTCCAGTGCATAAGCAGGGACCATCAGGATGAGACCAATCAGAAACTTCAGCTCCTGAAACAAACAAAATGTTGCTAATGTTAGCGAACTTCCTAAAAGTATAGCAATGGTAGTAATTTTGAGGCCCAACAAGTTCCTAGTAAAAAGTGCAACCTATATATAGCTTAACATGATTTTACTAAAAGGCTTAGAAGAAAACACCTTAAATCTTCAAGGGAGGCCAAATGGGAAATCTCCAAAAGTCAGCAGCCCTAAAACTAAAATACCTCCAGGTTTGCCCCTTGAATTATAGAGCTTTAAGGCAACTCTTGTATCCTACTGATACCAGAACTTACTCATACACTACAGGAGGCAACCAAATGAGATATGTAAGTGAAGTAAAACTGAAGAATTTAACAGCAAGTGAGAGGGAAGAGCCAAATGGACCACACATTAAGGTAACAAATCAGAGGCCAAAACAAATCTGTTTAGGGTCCCATACTTTATACCTGCTAAAAAATATTTATCTTCCATGTATAAAGTATGTTATGAATCTACAACTACAAGAGAGAAGATTTCTTCAGTATATTTGCAGAATGACAAACTAAATCAGTTCCAAGAGAGTATTACTTATCATTATTACTGTACAGGAATTTAAAATTAAATTTTCAATTAAAAATATGACACATCCAAGCAGTGAGAAAAGTGATGCTCCACTTGATTAATCAAGGAACCTAAAAATAAGTCCAAGTTTAGCATCTAACAAGTAAGAGAAATCACCTGAAGCCATTAATCCACAACAGTGAATCTTATTTCATATAATTATAAGACAAAAAATGTGTTCAAACTTCTCAGAAACTGAACAGATTCAAACACTAATCGGCAAAGTCACATGCAACAACGAACAAGTCAAACTCAAATTAGCATTCAAACATTCACCGGACAAAATTTGTGAAACTTCAAAACACCAAAAACCCTATTTTCGGCCCTGCACCAAACAGAAAAATTTCATACCTCAAACATCATTTCCAAATTTGCATATCACTAGAAAAAATGAATTACACTACTTGCACAATGATTATGGCATTAAAAAAGAGAGTAACATATATACATAAATGGTCAGCATTCTAAATTATAAGCTCATATTTCACACTTGTAGTCATTGGTGTACCCAAAACAATCTCTCCTAATTGCCATACTCTTATGATGTTGTAATTTTGGGCAGTCATGTATACGATGACCAAGCCCACCACAGTACGCACAGCCTTTGACCCCATTTGCATTGGAGATTGGGGTGACATCTTCCAGCATAGCCAACACCGGGGGAATCTTTTGCTTGGCTTCCTGAAGGAGGTGCTTCAAATCCAGAAGGGTTGTTTCACTTTGGCTCCTATTTATGAAGGTAGTTGCCCCTCCCGTCCTGCCACACCTTCCTGTCCGCCCTATTATGTGCACATAATTCTCAATTTGTGCAGGCATGTCATAGTTGATGACATGCCGAATGCGAGGGAAGTCGAGACCTTTGGAGACAACATCTGTTGCAACCAGAATATCCTTCTTGCCAGCCTTGAAAGAAGCAATTGCATATTCTCTATCTTCCTGATCCATGCCCCCGTGAATGGCCACTGCGTCCAGTCCTTTGAGGAGGAGGAATTCGTGGATGTGGTCCACATCACACTTGTTCTCACAAAAGATCAGTACAGGAGGTTGTGTTTTCTCAAGACATGTGAGAATTTGAAGGATCCTATCCTCCTGCTTCACATACTCAACCTCCTGAATAACATCAAGGTTTGCTGCTCCTGCTCTCCCCAAGTTAACAGTGACAGGCTTCACAAGAGCAGTAGTAGCAAAGTTCCTGACAGTCGGTGGCATGGTGGCAGAAAACAAGAGGGTTTGGCGTTGAGCTTTAAAGTGATCGAGGACATACCGAATGTCCTCCTCAAAACCCGAATCCAACAATCTATCAGCCTCATCTAGAGTAAAGTACCTACAGTGGTCAAGGTTGAGTCTTTTCTTACCCAACATGTCCTTCAACCTCCCAGGAGTTGCAATGACAATATGAACTCCCTTCTTCTTAGATAGTTCCGACTGGGAGCGCATATCCGCACCTCCGGTGCAGAGCAGGGCCCTCAGTTCTGGATACCCGAGACCACCGCACTCGCTGAGAGGTAGCAGAAACTGGTGGAGCACCTGGTAAGTCTGCCTGGCAAGCTCTCTGGAAGGGCAGAGAACCAGAGCCAGAGGGCCTTCTCCCGGGGCAAGAGGCATGATCATCTCCTCGGCGAGAGCCACCATGATCGAGGGAAGCACGAAAGCGAGAGTCTTCCCGGAGCCGGTATAGGCAATGCCAATCATGTCCCTTCCTGACAGAATGACTGGAAGAGCCTGCGCCTGAATGGGAGTGGGAGCTGCAATCCCTTGTGCTCTGAGCTTGTTGAGAATGGGCGGAGGGAATCGCATGTCCGGGAAGGTGGGAATGGGCGGGGGGACATCTTGGCCGTCAACCCTAATCCCCAATTTGCTCCGAATGGAGTCCGATTTCTGAACGGGAGATCCTTCGAATGTGCAATGGCGGCTTCCAGCCGGTGAAGAGAGGCTCCGTGAAGGTGGTTCCTTTGGCTAATTCGCCAACTGACATCAGAGGTTTCCTCCAATTCAGCTCCTCGATCATCTCTTTCTCTTCCAGTACCGTCTTCTTAGGGTTCCATGATTCGTCCTCGTCCCTAATCGCTCTCGTCCTCTTCCTCTTCCTCTTGCTTGCACAAACCATCGTCCTAAGACGACTCGACCATAAGTCTATAACAGTAGTGATGTGAAATAAGAGAGTTCTGTGTACGAACAGTATAGGGTAGGGTAGTGAAGTAACAAATAGAATTAAGAGAAGAGATACTTCTTATATATAGGAAACTTGATCAACAAGAAAATGTATATTTCCTAATCTGCAACTAAGAAACACAAGTTGCGGAGTAGGAAGAGCGCTTGCGTACATATGGGGAGAGGTGAACACTTTAACTGTGAACGAACTTCGAATAAGAATTAGTTTGAGAGTGGTAAAACGGCTTAAAGGTGTCAACCGCGAGTGTGCAGAACCGCTTAGGAACCCAATGGTTTAAAGCGAAAATTGATAGCCAACAAAACCTATTTACCACGTAAGGACTAAGGCTTTATACAAATAGCGCATTTTTTGTCCATTTGTTTATTTTATTTTATTTTTTTAGCAACACTCACAATAAAATTGAAAATTAAGGCTGAATTTAACAACTGTCTTTTAGTTTAACGCCTTGGTACAAAGGGTTGCAATACAAGATGGAAGGCCATATAACCAAAAGGGAAAAACAATTGGCATGCTAAACCGTATACCTAAGGCATGAAAATATATTTCAATTATATGCCTTTTTTTAATAAAGAGAAGCTTGATTTCATTAACAGACAAAAGATCAATTACATATGGATCAATGAAGCCATAGTTTAGATACACCAGCTTTACCAAAAGAAGTCATAGTTTAGATACGCCTTGGAAAATATATGCCTTTATAGTACAAAAAATGCACATTAATAATCCTATAAAACTTATTTATTTGGTTTCTATAAAGAAGTTTGGAAAAAGAAAATTATAAGCAGCGGTACTTTTGTTATATGCCCGAAAATGCTAAAAAAAGTACAAAATCTCCATAAGAAAAGCATCAATCCAACAAGGATGTGATAAAATTATTACACTAAAAATTGAAAGAAAGAATGAGAGAAAGATGAGGATTAATACAATGCAAGAGTGAAAATTTGAGGCTATTAATCTTTAGGACTGTCTCCTCGATGCTTGTAGGCTTGCCTTGGAAAATCATAGCATTACGAGCCAACCAAATTTGCCAGAGAACAATGGGGCACAAGGAATTCCATAACTTATGGCACAAAGGGTTGCAAGACAAGATGGAAGGTCATGTAACCGAAAGGGAAAAACAATTCGCGGGAAAGGCCGAGCTCGCAGACCACCAATTGCATTTATGCAACCAAACCCGATAGCACCAATGACAATGAATCAACAAGTGGTGCACTCTTCCAAGTTGGTGTCACAAAAAACACACGAAATATCTAAATCCAATTCAAGTATATGCCTATCGAGCAAAAATACCCGAGTTGAGATGTTGTTGAGGTAAGCTAGCCAAGCGAAACTTTTCATTTTTGGGGTATAAGAGGTTGCCAAATGATTTTATGGCAAGAAAATCGCAAGTGTGGCAGGAGGTTGTATAGAGCATCATACATTTTCATGGTCGAAAACTGACTTTATTGGGACGGGACCAAAACAACTTGTCCGGCAATGAACCAAACGCAACAGAGGAGACGACTACACGCAACTCCAGAAGTGATTCGAGTTCCCAACCCCAAAGAGGACAACAGAACAAGATGAAACTTAACTTGTGAAAAGAATAAGATGAAGCTCCCAACTATATTTGGCACAAATAATGGATTTTCAAAGTGAATTGGGTTGAGTGGAAAACCGCCACCACCATTTTGCCAAGAGGCTGACATTAGCTAAAGAGAGTTGTCGAATACCCAAACCACCATGAATGCGTTTTCGAGTAACATTAGACCACTTGACCTTGAACAATCCGCCATTCGAAGGCCGCTAGACCATAGGAACCGACGCTTAATTGCCTCGAGTTTGAGAATAACCGCTTTCGGGGTCTAGAAAAGCAACATGTAGTAGAGAGGGAGAGAGGTAAGTACCGAACGAGTTAAAGTAATACGACCACCCAAGATCTCTATAATGCCTGACGAAGTGCCAGACGCTTGCGAAACCTCTCTAAAATGCCCGAAGTGCTCAACCTGTATGGGATGCATCCCAACTTGAATCTAAGGTATGAAATTGGAAAACCGAAAAGCTGACAACCCATGATGCCCACCATTAATCTTGAATCCAACTCAGAAATGTTTAGAGTAAACAATCAGGATTTTGAATAGTTAATTTTGGAATCCGATACCAACTCGAAGCAATGCAAGACGCATTTGACATTAGTGGGAGATGTTACCGAATCTGAAGCTTCCAAAAAGAGGATCGTGTTATCCTCAAACTGTAAGTGTGAAACTGAGAAATCCCCCACCCGAAAGCCTTGGAAAAGGCCTTGAGCCTCGGCCTTGGTAAACAAAAGGTGTAAGGCTTCCACCGCTATAATAGAGAGGAAAGGCGAAAGAGGACATCCCTGTTGTACACCTTTTGAAGAAAGGAAATCCCGGCAAGGTGACCCATTAAAAAGAACTGAAATCGATGAAGTCAAACAAAGAGATACCCATAAACAAAATCTTTCTCCGAAACCCATTGAAAGTAAACTATGCTCAATAAAGGCCTAATCGAGCCAATCTAAAGCTTGATGGAGCAACTTTAGAGTTTTATAAGACACTAGCGAGATAAAGTGGTTCTTTGCTTGGTTTGTGAAGATTTGAAGATATTTCACCACCCAAATCTATTTCATCTCTTATAAACTTTCTACTCTCTTATTTATTTTATTGGATTGTAGTTTACTTAAGCTTGTTATGTAGATTTAGATGTTTATGAATGAAATGACATCTATTTTATTCATTTGTGTTGAACTTCTTAGTATGAGCTAATTAACTAGTTGTGGAAGCATGATTTTAACTTTGGGTTTTGAAGTGTGAGAATGAAATTTATTATCTTTGTTTTCTAGGGTTCATGCTTATTGCTTGTGGTTTGATTTGACCAATTTTATCACATGAATTTTTATACTACTCACAACTTAGGAATAGCGGGAATGACGCATGAGGTATCGTATTTTTTTTTATCAAACAACATAATTCACATTTATTCTGCGAAATTTTGATCAAGGTACCAATCTTGCTCGGTTTCTTATCTGTTAAATTAAAAAAAAACAAAAAAAAAAGATTTTTAGTAATTAGGGTCCAGTAGACATCTATTTATTTCAGTTCCTTAAATCCCCAAAAAGACAGGTTGTAGACTCCTGACTGTGTGATTGAACTACAAATGCAATAGTCCTTTGGCGCCTTTTTTCATTGCTTGCATTTATAAAGTCTTACCATTTGGAGTCTATCAAAATTTCCGTAAAATACTTGTCTCTCTGTGAACTTGATTTCCAAATAATTTCATCATGGGCTCGTCGTCATCTACGTACTGATCACAAAGAATCACGTACTTTGATAATACATTTCTACATTTCTTTCATGTATTCATGTCAATTCAACCATTTCTGGTTCGTTTCTTTAAAGTTTTGATCTTTGGTTTTAATGTAATTTACCATGCCTTGACCTAATTTTTCTAATTTGTTGAGAACTTAATGTATTAATTTGATTTTTCTTGCACTATGCAGTTCATATTAGAAGGTGTCGATTTCCTATCATACCACTCAACAATCGATCCAAATCAAGCCCAACCCATCTGAGAGCCATATTAATTTATATTTATCTCCTTTTCTTCTACTTATTTATTATTTATATTATTTTCCTCTACAAAGTTAGTTTTGTCACTACAAGATTTGACCCCCTTCTGCAACCACCAAAAAATGTTAGGGATACCTCATAAAG
>JAYMTF010006589.1:0-10099 GCA_036897485.1 Pelargonium nanum
ACAATTAGGCCCAAACAAGAGGTAAAAGCGCACGAAACATGTTAGTTTTAGTATGATTTAGAATCGGATAACTAGTACAAAATACGAGTTATCATCATCCGTCCGCACGAGCATCATCCATCCACGAATACGTCCATATGTTCGCGAAGGCCACCCTTCATTCGCGGATGTGTGCATCCGTCTGTGAAAGCCACTTCCATCCACGGACGACGTCATCTATCCACGCAAGTCATCCACCATCAGCCCGCGCGCAACCTTCCATCCCCTCGCCCGATCAACGACGACAAGCTTCATCATTCTTGGGCTCCATCGTCCGATTGGAGTCTCCACCCATCGCACTAACTCTAAGAGAGCAACAAGACATTGATTTCATGGAAGGTAGTCTCCCAAGAGCTTCGCCTCCACCAAGTGAGGGAGTCTCACCATCCAGGGGCCTCGCCTCTACCAAATGAGGGAGTCTCATCTCCCAGGAGTCTCGCCTCTATCAAAAGAAGTATTTAGCCGTGTTGGTAAGCAAATCCAACAGTCTAGAGGCATGAGAAGAAATTAGAGTGCCCATGGGCCGCCGCTCGACGTCAGCTAGCCAGAGGTCACCAAGTGGCAGGTAAGCTTGAGGGCTATAAAAGGAGCCCCAAGCCTTCAGAAAAGAGGTCAGTCACTTTGTCACTTGAGCACACTTTTGGAAGAACTCTAGACTTTCTCAAGTGTTCTTAGTGTTCTTCGTGTGTACATATCATTCTTCGTGCGTTCTTCATCATTTGAACGAATTAACCACGAAGGTTTGATTCTCATTATAAAAACTATTTGTGTGAAGATCTCATTCCCACGCCGGAGGCGGTCCCTCAGACACACATTCGAGGCTCCGCTTAACGGTGTGCTACCTGCGAAGACCCTAACAAGATTTGGAGCTTGGAGACCATCCTTAGCATAAGACCTTGAGCATAGATTTAACTAAAGATTTACATTCAAACCCTCTTGCGTATGTTAAACGGTGGTTGCTCATATATAGTATTGTTAGAGTAGGCAATTTTATGTATGGATCCAGCAAATGTTAATTTTTTATTTCAATTAATAAAAGTTCGAGTTGCCTAAAAGAATAACTGCTGACTTATTACTTGAACTGCGCGCCTAACTAGGTACTTAAATGCGTGGTAACCGTCATGGGACTATTGTTAATTAAATCATAAATGGTTTGGGTCATCTGGAATAAATTAGGTATTGGTTGGAGGGGACATCACCGCCAAAACCACCACTATCAATGCAGATAATTGCCACAACCACCTCACGCAACCAGTAAGGTTTCTGTGCCTCTCATCAATGTAAACCCAACCAACTCTAATGTCAACTTCAAAACACAAGTCTTTTTGTATTGGCTGCTAGTGCTAAGATCAATCTACCTTAAAACCTTGATAAACTACAACTATCACTCATTAATTAATTAAAGTATAGATTCAATTAGGGAAAAAAACATTTGAGTTGCCCAAGGGTAGTGGCGCAGTTGGCAACACAGGCTACGTGAGTGGGAAGAGCGCTTGCGTTCGATCCCCGCTCAACACACTTATGGGAAGAGGTGAATGCTTTAACTGTGAACGTACAAACCTCGAAAAGGGATTAGTCTGTGTGTGGTAAAACGGTTTAAAGGTGTCAACTGCGAGTGTGCGGGCCTGCTCAGGAATCCCATGGTATAAACCGAAAAAATAACATTTGAATTGTACAATGTCTTTTAGATATATATGTTGTTTGTATTTTTGTTTCAAAATAAAATTTTCATATGAATTAATGCATGTGTTTTTTAACGTGAGACAAAAGTTTGTATCATTTTACTACAAAATTTACTATTTAAAAACTTTCTGTCAATAAATGTGATGATACACAAAATTTCATTAACAAATGACTCGGGTGTTCTGGTGTGGGTCTAGATCGATGATGCAAATAATTTAAGCCTCTTAGAAATTATCAATATATTCGCTAGGTCGAAATGTTTAATCTCATGAAAGAAAGTGTGTGCCACTTGTACATTAAAATTTTGGGTGAGTAATGAAATATGTGGTAGCATATGACTAGACTGAAAAATGTTAGTACAATGGGCCAATGAGGACAAAACTAATATAACCCTCAATACATGTGTCAATCTTTTATTTTAAAAATAGCCCTGTTACAAAGAATATCATAATTTTATTTTTCGACCATAAAATTTGGGTGAGTAATGATATTGATATAAGTGTCAGCATATGAGTGACACTATCTCCTCATTTGACTTATAAAACTTGACAAGGATCTAACTATGAAGATGAGTTTGGTAAATGAGTGGCTACGTACCATTCCCATATCCACCCAAAGACCAAAACATAATTAAATGCCAGCACCACACCGACTTTTTCTTGCACTCCACTGCATGCACCGCACAACAACTAGCTACTATTTAAATGATATCATTTCTATGACCAACACTACGTACAATGGATTTCGATTCCATTTGCGCATCACTCTCTTGTGTGGTCTCAAAGAGATCACGCTACCAGAGACTCGACAATGGCGGAGATCGGAGAAAAGTGAAGATGATAAGGGCAAGAAGCGGATCATCTGCTGGTACGAGGAGTGTACGTAGGTTTTGGAGGATCAAGGCCATCCCAAAACTGCGGCGGCTCAAGATTGCTTCGCCTTTCAAGCTGTTGACGAAGCTCAAGAATGCTTATATCAACATGATGCTCAACTTCTCTGAAAACCTAGGGTACATGAGTGCCACCAACGTCCATTTGGCCCCAAAAAGAGTCCCAATATTGGAACGGCAAGTGGAGAGTAGGTTTGTTTTTGAGATTTACAAGGCTTTGAAAGCGTCTCAGGAGTTGGAGGAGAAGCGCCGGTTTGGTTTGTCTTGATTAGAAGTAAGAGAATTACAAATGTTATTATGGGTTATGTATTTGTGATTTTTTTGTAAAACTTGTTACTCATTCTTGAGTTAATTGAACCCATATGGAAAGTTGATATGTGATTCAGTTAGTTTTAATGTTTCCATGGATGGACAATGCTCCAGTCTAGGTGGTAAGAATCACTGTAATTTATGTGAATTCACCTATTATGTACATGGAGTTTGAAAATTTTAAGGAGAAGCTAGAGATAGCTTGCTAGAGGAATTAAACTTACAATTGGCTAGAATGAATCTTTATGATGAAATTTAGAAAAGAAACAAATTCATAGCATTAGAGAGTTTATTTATGCTGTCACTGGACTGTTTGAGCCAAATTAGCTTACCCAAAAATTATCTATTTTGTAGTCTGAACCTTTCATTTCTGTAATTTTACAGTAATTGTATGTTTTTTCTTATTACTTAAACGTGTTTCGACTATTTTTCCTTGGTCAAATTTGGATTTTGGAACGATTTCGTTTCTGAGTCTTCTTGTCCACGTGTCAGGAGTGGTCAATGTGAGGAGTTAGGCCTTGATATTCGGGTTGATGCGTCGAGTCTTGGGTTAGAATCTGTAACCTACACGGATCAACGCACCGTTAAGCGGAAACCCAAAATGTGTGTCCGAGGGACCGTCTCCAGCGTGAGAATCAGAATCTCCACACAAATTTGGTAATTGAACTTTTGAAGATTCGAAGATCTCCGACAAACGTTCGAGTAAATATAAGAACACACGAAGATCAACGAATAGCACTTGAGAGCGTTTACATGTTTTTCGAGTTTGAGAGTGAATTATGAAGTGAAGTTTACCTCTTGGTGAAGAGCCCTATTTATAAGCCTCCACTTACCTGGTGATGTGGCGGCACACGATTGGTTTGAGAAATGCGTGGGGCCCACTGATAGTTTTTGTTGTCTTTGCCTCTTGTGATGAGGCTTGGATGTTGTATATATCCACACATGCATGGATCTGTTCTCTTGTCCAGATGAGAGAGCTCACGCACAGACTTGTGAGAGAAGTTGTGGGAGAAGTTGTTCCACTTTGGCTTGTATCGCTGAACAAGTTGAGTCGACCTTTGATCGGAGTTGACCGAATTCCCAAGCTTGACTGAGATGACCAAGGTTGACCATCTTGGCCAAAGTTGACCAAATTTGACAATGTTTGACTTATGTTGACCAAATTGATCTTCAGTGCTGTTCATTGACCCGATGGACTCGAGTTTGACCATGTTGACTTTGACTGATGACATGGCTTGCAGTGTCACGTGTCGACCCACCATTGACTCAATTTAATTTTTATTTTTTGTGTATCATCAATTGCCCCCCACTCCGAACGGTGTTGATTTATCGAGGCCGTAATGGAGTAGAACACTGAATTTTGGACCGCCTGAATGTTACTCGGGTCTTTGTGAGGTCAAAGTGTCATTTAAGGAAATTTTATTCAAATTCTCTAATTTCCTTTAAGGGGAGACATCATTTTTTTTATGGAAAATAATTTTGAAATAAATTTAATTTAATTTTGAGAGATTTCCTCTCTCTCTATTAAATTGAATTTATTTCGAAAAAAGTGGTATTCTCATCTTGAGGGTGAGTCTTGTCTTGGACGGCAAGTTAGGGTTTTATTCTGGTTTATCTTGTATTCTATGTGAGATCGGCGACGGTAAAGGTAGCGTTCTGCGACGGGGGGAAGGTATTCTCTTCTCAGGTTCTGACTTTCAGTGGTTGTGACATCCGGTATGGCTTCTCGAAACACAAACGAACCTGAGTTGGTGGAGGAGGAGGAAACATGGCAAGAGTTGGAATCGATGGTTCTGGAGGACAACGACATCGAGATCGACTACAGCGGCGAAAAGGAGGCTGCTCCGGCGAAACCTTCGTCTACTATTGCATTGGTTGGTCGGTTTCTTACAGAGGCTTATATTAACTTCCCAAACATGCGCCAGATAATGGCTTCTCACTGGCGCCCTACCATGAGGGTTAATATTACAGACGTTTTCGATCCAAACTTGCACAGAAACAAGCAACACAGATTTCTGTTCGAATTCTTTTGTGAGGAAGACGTTGGTAAGGTTGAATTGAATGGTCCGTGGCTGTTCAGGGGCCATGCTCTGCTCTTCAAAAGATTGGGACCTCGGAAGCACCCGCTGACAGTTGACCTTTGGAACCTGAGTATTTGGGTTCAGGCACGAGGTATCCCAAAGGATTGTATCTCGGAGAAGGTATGCAAGGATTTGGGTAATGTTATGGGGACGTTTGTAGAATCTGATCCGTTGAATTACAAGGGTGGCGGGAATCAATATGCCCGGTTTCGTGTTCTTATGGACACAAGGAAAGCCCTGAGAAGAAAGGCTACTCTAAAATTTGTCATAAACGAGCGATTCATGGTTACTTTCCAATATGAAAAGCTTCCCACTTTCTGCTTTTATTGTGGGGTAATTGGTCACATAGAAGCAGTTTGCAAACGGTTTCTTGCTATTAAAGACCCGGGGCCTGAGCGTGCATTTAGTAACAATTTAAAGGCTCCTGTTAGTTGAGGCTCACGGTTAATTAGGCTCTATATGGCTCCATTCAGGCGAAGACATTCCATGGGAACTGGTGGTCCCGGTCCCTTCGGACCCCATTACTCCCGAGTCCAGGGATAAGGAAAAGCTACAAGATGACGTGAACTCCATGACAAAACGGAAAAGAGGTCCGAGGCGCAAAGATTCGAGCAACACTGGTCCAAAAAACGTGAATTCGGCAGGCCTGTCAGAACAGGTATGCCCAAAGAAATGAGTACCCTAATTTGGAACTGTCGTGGGCTGGGCAACCCACGCACAGTTCAAGCCCTGCATAGCCTCGTGCGGGACAAGAAGCTTGAGTTGATCTTACTAATCGAAACCAAACGATCTAGAGAAGGTCTTGAATTTCTGCGGAATAAGCTAAAGATGCCTAATTGTTTTGTGGTAAATAGCGAAGGGAGAAGCGGCGGTTTGGCTCTTTTATGGGTCGATCGGGTGCAAGTATCCCTTCTAGGCTATTCGTTTAATTATATCGATGTTTCAGTGTCTAGTCACAAATGGGGCTCATGGCAATTTACAGGTTACTATGGTGATCCTGACAGGTCACAAAGACATAGGTCGTGGGATCGTATTCGTATGTTAGCACAAGGTAGAACTGGCCCGTGGATTTGTGCAGGTGACTTCAATGATCTTCTTTCATCTTCGAAGAAAAGAGGAGGCAACATTCATCCCCACGCATTAATTGATGGGTTTGCAAAAGCAGTGTCTAATGTTGGGTTAATGGATATAGGCTTCTCGGGTTATGACTTTACTTGGAGAAGAGGCTCAGGTATTAACATCCAAATTGAAGAACGGCTTTATCGGGTTCTGGGTTCGGATGCTTGGGTGAATGGTTTCTCAGATTGGAAAGTGTCTCATCTACCATTCTTAACATCAAACCATTCTCCATTATGGTTGAGCCCAGTTTTGGTAAGCCGACAAAAAGTCAGACGTTTTAATTTGAAAATATTTGGTGTGATGATGTTGCTTGTGAGGACATTATCCGGAACGGGTGGGTTGGCACTTCGGTTGCTAAAAAGATCAAGAGCTGTGAGTCGGCTCTATCCAGCTGGGGCAAGAGATCAACAAATGCTTTATGTAAAGAGGTCCGACGTACTGGGAAGCTGCTGGAAAACTTGAGTCGAAGGTCCGGTCAGGCTAACCATGAGCGGGTTGAGGAAGTCCGTAAGCTGTACTTAAATCTCCTACATAAAGAAGACATTTACTAGAAACAATGTGCTAAGGCTTTGTGGCTACGAGACGGAGATAGCAATTTAAGATTCTTCCATCGCACGACATCTACTCGGAAGAAGACAAACTCGTTTTCGAAATTGCGGGACAACAATGGGTGATGGGTTGAAGGTAGTTCGGATATACGGGACTTCATGGCAGATTTTTTTCATTAATCAATTTCGAACCAAAGGCATTGTGGGAGCTTCAAGCATATTAAGTTTGGTTCAGAAAAAAGTGACTGAGTCCCAAAATAATAAGCTCTTGACCGACTTCTCCCCGGGAGAAATAAAGGAAGCTCTTGATTGCATGCACCCTGACAAGGCCCCGGGTCCTGACGGATTTAATCCCACCTTTTATCAACGCTACTGGCATTTGATCTAGAAAGATGTAACTCAGGCTTGTTTGGAAGTTATTAAGAGCGGGAGTATCCCGAGCAATATGAACGAGACAATCCTGGTTCTAATCCCGAAAAAGAGTCAACCTACTTCAGTCTCATATCTCAGGCCTATAGCTCTCTGCAATGTAATTTACAAGATAATTTCGAAAGCTCTGGCTAACCGGATGAAGCCAATCTTGAATCATATAATTTCTGAATCCCAAAGTGCTTTTATCCCGGGACGTCTAATTTCGGATAACATATGTATTGCAAACAAGTTTTTTTCACGTGATTCATAAAAAGACAAAGGGACGGTCGGGATGGGGAGCTCTCAAACTGGATATGGCAAAGGCCTATGATATCGTGGAATGGGATTTTCTGAGGGCACTGATGGCGACTCTAGGCTTTCACGAAAGATCGATCTCTCTGATTATGAGCTACGTGTCCTCTGTTAGCTTCCGAGTAGAGTTGGACGGGGGCGGATCCGTTTTATGCTAGGTATTCGCCATGGTGATCCCATCTCACCGTACTTATTTCTTATAGTGGCTGAGGGTTTCTCAATGCTGCTGCATCATAAAGAAAGAGAAGGCGCGATCCATGGGATCCGTGTAGTTCCGGATGCTCCATTGGTTAGTCATCTATTATTCGCAGATGACGCTTTAATCTTTTTCAAAGCCAAGGAGGCTGAGGCTTCGGTTATAAAAGATGTTCTTCGAACTTATGAACAGTGCTCGGATCAGTCCATAAACTACAACAAATCATCTTTACTTCTGAGTTCAAGTATGGGGGAGCACGCAGGTCGGTCATTGGCTGGCTGTTTAGGAGTCTCCATTATGTCCTCTTTTGATAGCTACTTGGGGGTTCCAATTTGTTTGGGAGGTAGCCATGTTCGACAATTCATGCCGTTAGTGGATCGTGTGCGAGCCCGAATATCATCATGGTCGGTTAAGGCTCTCTCCAAAGCCGAGAAAGAAGTTCTCATAAAGGCAGTGGCTCAGGCAACTCCAACATACAACATGAGTGTTTATCTCCTTCCTCTATCGACTTATAGTAAAATTGAGTCGGCTATTTGCTCATTTTGGTGGAAGTCGGGTAAAGGTGAATCTCTGAGGAATTTATTGGAAATCCTGGGCGTCGTTATGTGATAGTAAACTTGCGGGGGGTTCAAACTTCAGAGATATTCACCAATTTAATCTCGCTTTACTTGGAAAGCAGCTATGGAGGATCGAAACTGCACAATCTTCTCTATTCAGTCAAATTTTCAGGGCCAAATATTCGCCGAATTCTTCTATTTTATATGCTTCTCTTGGTTCTAATCCTTCATACATTTGGAGATCTTTGCGGCTCAAGATTTGGTCCGGTCGGGATGTGTAAAATGTATAGGATCCGGGTTCGAAACCCGAGTGCTTCATGATCCATGGGTTCCTACTTTGCCGGGCTTTATTCCCCAAGTGAAACCGAGCTTGGAAGGAGTAGTTGCTGATAGTTTCTTGGTCGCAGACCTTCGAGATCAGCACCGCATTGGCTGGGATACCCCAAGGCTATTCGAGTTGTTCACTGCAGATTCAGCTCGAGCTATAGCTCGGATCCAATTAAGTCACCACACAGATGGTGATTTATGGCATTGGTCTAAGGAAAAGAAAGGTAGTTACTCGATTAAAAGCGCATATATTCTCGCTGCTCGTCTCTATCCAATGCGGGTCCGTCATCAATTTGGAAACACTTGTGGTCGATTTCGGCTCCGGCAAAAATGAAACACCTTTTCTGGAGAGCTCTATCCGACTGTTTACCAGTTATGGGAAGTTTGGTCGAGCGGCGAGTGGAGGTTCCAGATCGTTTCCCTCGATGCTCAGTGGGTCGCGAAACGGTTAGTCATGCGTTACTTCACTATCAATTCACTCGTGATGCATGGGCTACTATGGGTCTATCAGGAATTTGTGGAACGGTGTCCACGGTAGGAGATCATCTTTATCGATTAGTGGAGTTAGTAGTTGGATTGGGGATTCATGTCCGATTCCAATTTCTGATATTGTAGCTTCGGATCTTTTGATTTAATTTAAAGCTACTTCTTCCCCTAAAAAAATTGATTTGATTTCCTCTTTAACCCTTCTCTTCCCTTTAAACGTGACATTTCTTGTGCCTTCATCTTGGTAAAAAATTATTCCTTTTGCTGCCACTTTTGCTGACTTGGTGAGATTGTTGCCCTTCTCCCTTTTGATCTTTCAAGGTAAATAGAATTTACTTTGTCTTTTCTCATGTTGTTGCTTCATGTTTTTTGGTTGATGCTATTGTCTTCTTTTCCAAACTGTTTTGCTTTATCACGTGATGTATTATGCATATATATATCTTGTTTTCATCATATGCTTTTACTTCATGCTTTCATGCATCCTGTCATTTAGTGTTTGTCTACTGCCTTTGTTTCCTTGTCTTCTTCTTGCTGTGTTGATTGTCCTTCATTTTTGTGGTTGTTTGTGAGTTAATCATTGTTGAGACCGCATGAGGGTTGCTAGTTCCTGCTGCTGCTGTGTTTTTTGCTGTTCACCACCCCACGGCTATATACATACATATATGTATATATCATTTGTTTGTGTTTTTGCTATTTTCTTCCTTTCTCTTGTTGTGAGAGTATGAGATTATTTGTATTCCCCTTATGGCTGTCATATCAGTCAACAATAGAGGTCGAAGCATCGGCAGGCGAGAGGTGGCAGTCATCGGCAATCATAGAGATTTGGTGGTGTGATGCTTGTTGTTTTTGGCGAACTAGCCTTGCCAGAGATGGTGGTGAGGTTTTGGCTGCGGTGTCATCCGTCCTCGCCCATGGCAGTGGTGCCAATTAAGTGAAGCCGATCGCGACGACAGTGGAGGCGTGATGCAGTGATGATGACAGGACGATGAGGCTTTGCGGTGGCTCGAAGGGCCGGCTCTACCTTGCTTCAAATGAAGCAAGGGCTTTAGGCCCCAAAAAATTTAAGGCCCCATATTTTTTAATTGAGAAATGATAAACCTTAAATATTAATTATATGTACTTTTAACGGTTAAGTTCAGATT
>JAYMTF010006590.1:0-10098 GCA_036897485.1 Pelargonium nanum
AAAATCTGCCAGTCGATTGACTCTTCGATCAACCGAGTGCAAAATGAAATCTTCAAAATGCTGCGATTTATCCCTGCACTCAATAATCAAGACTTTCAACGGGTGAGAACTAATATCCGATTTATAAAACAAATAGCAACAACATCTGCATCAAACTCAAAAATAACACACTTATGACCAAGCAAAATGCCCAGATCCAAGGCAGCTTTGAAAGCTCTTAACTCAGCACAAATACTGTCAATCCAACCCAGAGTTGGTATGGTTGACCATTTGAGCTCCTACAAATCAGTATTGTTTCTCATATGACCATTTGATCGCTCCCGCAGCTTTTTGCTCATTTAAGGAGCTAAATTCTGTTTTTTGTATTTTTTCTTACCGAACAATCTCCATCCCACACGTCACCTATCTCCTTTAAGTCAGTCCTATGTTGCACATTCTATAAGCATTTAGTGACGGAAAAGCCTAATTAAGAGGTAATTTTTCATATAGCAATCAAACAACGACTATAGAGAAGATCTAAAAAAATTGACGAGAGAAGGAGAGAGGACAAAATAGTTTGTGAGAGATAAAATTGCGATTAGAGAGATTACATGTAGAATAGTAGTTTAAGGTTGGATAGCAGGCGGACGGGTAACTTGTGAGTCAGCAATGTTAAACCCATGACCCAACCTTGAAGTTTTCAAGTTGAGTTGAGCTGAACCGTACACTTAACAATTTGACCTTGGACGGATAATGCACTCTACGGGTTGAGGGCATCGAGTTAACGGGTTGACAAATTATTTCGAACTTTCTCAATTTTAAGTCCAAAGAGACATGAAATATAATTTTAGCCTCCTTGGTGGGATATTGAGTACAAGATGATCCATAGCATTTTAGAACCAAATAAATTGATAAGCACGACTAATCATTATTATGTATTATCCAACAATTTTCTAAATGTTTCGAATTTTTTTTTCCCTCATAAAGTCATTTTCAACATATACAAGATGTCATGATTAAGGCTAAATACGATGATTTCTACCAACTGCAATTGTACTCTGTGTGCCCATATTGTTGGTGGTTAAGACCAAAATCAAAATCAAACTCAGTAAAACTTTGCTATCACATGTGAGACAAAGTTAGTTAAAGTGGCTAAATAATTCTTCATAATTCATAAATAGGGAAGATTCAATTATATATCTAATGCATTTGTACTATCAGCAAACATATGAGTCTTACTCTTAACAGTATATATTCTTCATTCACTGCATCTAAAGACACTGTATTTGATTAATAGCTAGCTACCTAGTTCACTCACATCCGTTGATTTCTTTGTTTCCTTTTTTGAAGTTTAATTTGAACATCAACATTAATGTGCGATCCATGTTGAATCCTCGTACAAGTTTAGATTAGTTTCAACTCTTCAAGAAATGGAGGCCACATTTTGTACTAGGTCTAGGACACTGCCCAAATTGACCTAACTATGCGGAACATTTTGTTGGATGTTCTTATCCAAGAAATATATATGTCATTTATTGAAAATTTGATTTTGCATCTATACATATATTGAAATGTTGGTAGGTCACAAAATTGTGAAACTGGTATTACAGTAGGGATGGTATTAGGGCAAGTTTAGAGCGGGTTTTGTGATTCCCTTACCCGCCCCGTTCTCCAACCCCATGCCACGAGTGGGAGATATTCTCTCCACCCCAATCCCTGCAAGATCTTGGACATGGACTTTCCGAGCCCCGTAACCAATTTTGTTCTTTTAATTCGTATATAATTTTAAACATATATAATCCAAAAAATTATAAATTTTATTTCTTAAAAACATATTAAATACTAAAAAAAACATATTAAATATAATGTTACTCGTATACAATATAAAAATATTATACAGTTTAACTTAATTTAATAAATGATTTCAAAAAAAACTTTATTTAATAAATAAAATTATTTATTCTCTAAAAAAATATATATTTATTTAAAATATTGGATTTGGGGCGAGACATGTTATAGTTGCTCCATCCCCGCCCCATACCCGATCAATGAGTTTATTTTGCCCTATCTCCACTCCATGTTATGAGAATAATCTCCTCTTGTGCTCTATTCGAGTCGAGGGCACTATATTCTAGTCAGACATGAGTTAGATTTTCATTCCTAAAATACGACATAATTTATATGTAAAAGAAGCCCCCACGGCATAAATTTCAGCAAAGCCACATGGCAAAATGTTTGTGGAAAGAAAAAATATCAGGTATGGTCATTAGAGAATGGAATTAAAATATTTCGGTTGAAAAACTTTCAGAGGGTTAGATTCTCTTGCTTCTAATTAACTAATTAAGTAGTAGAATTAAGCAGTGATGATGATGGGAATTAAGTGCAAACAAAGGAAAGAGAGATGCTTTTCTAGTGCATCTTTTTGTCTAATAAAAACTATTGTGCATGGGAGAAATACATAGATTTACAAGGCCCATGCAAGTTTAATATAATACTTTTAAATCTTCAATTAACAAGATTGATTAATCTACTTTACCAAAAGCTTTCTTTTCTTTCGGAAAAAAAAAAGAAAAAAAGAAAAGAAGAAGACCATCCTCCATGGAATTAAGAATCAATAAAAAGTCTTGAAAATCCATGAAAAGGCAACATATTGATGCTTTCAAAGTTGCAAGTGTCATCAATTACATGCAATTTAGATATGAAAGTTACTTGAGAAGAAACGAGAACGTCCTTTAAATATAAGAATAATTAAAATTCAAATCTATATATCTTGCAGATGTCTTCTGCTTATTTATTATGCTTATAAAATTTTAATCCAATTTGGTTTATGTCCCTACTCCTTTATGCCTTGTATATTTCTAGCTTCAACATCCTCCTATGTTCATGTCATGTCTCCATCTCTAAAACTAAAAGGAATAGTCACTTGACTGGTTTCCCAGATCATATACTTCGACTAGAATCATCAACATGACTTGTATCACTTCAGCGTATTAATAACATGTGCTCATCTATCGCCTTATTGGCGCCATGTCATCAACGTGGTTACATATTAACCAATATGAAACAAATTTACATATTTGATGAACCAAGTTAAAACGCTATTGATAGATAAGGACTGACTTTTAACAAATACCAAATTAACTATCAATTTTAAACACAATTGTTAGTTTGAGGATAAAAATAAAAGATTTTCCTATCAATAAACGTTTTTGGTCATGCCTATAGAGCCTGGCCGGTATTGTTGTAATATTGTCCTTATTTCCATTTTAATTGGAAATAAATAATACATTCCGAACATTGTACACATGAATTGTACATAGTAATGAGAAAAGTCGAGCCCTCTCAGTTAATGAGGTTCTATAACAACCTTATCCCTACTATTCCCATGAGAAGCAAAAAAAGCACTAGATTGTGGGTCATCATCTAGCCTTGATCTCTGCTGGTCATAGACTATAACACTAGAAACCCTCTTTGAACTTCTTTCGTTTTTTTACTCCTTAACGCTCCTCCTCATGTGTACTCTCGATTTCAAGCAAGAAGAAGATAATGAATTTTACTGAAAATTGTTACATCTCCACTTGTTTGGCTTGAAATGATTTTAATGTGTCAATGCCTAGAATCCAAAGCATTCACCTTCAAACCACTCTCATTACTTCCCCTACAAATGCTTGTTAGATATGAGCTATGGCATCAGTTACATATTGCTTTGAGATTTTTGTGAAGTGGTAAATTCAATGCAACACATGAATTGCATACTCACTTTCAAGGCAAATTGTGGAAATGAATCTTGAATGACATATATTTGACCAAGTGATCAAATTACAAAATAAAAAAACAAGCACATGCATGAGTTCATCTTTAAGTTATTAAAAGACAGTTGATAAGATAGGAAGCTGTCTATACCATTTGGCCAAAGACAATGTTTTGAAATGAAAATTGAGTTGATGTTGTGACCAACAAATTGTGCACAAATTAGCAATAAAAAAGATGGTGGAAGTGGGTCTGTTCCTTGACACTGAGACAAGGCAGAATCTTGAAACTTTTCCTCATTCCACTAGCTACTTCAATTCAATTCTCAAATCTTTTAGTTTACTCATAATCTCTCATTAGCTATCTGTCAAATCAAATCAAATCTTTAAAGGAATTAGGTCTACAATTCTTTAACTATTAATTAATCTATACATATATCTAAAGTCAATACTTAGTGCTTGTTACTGTGCTCTCTTAATTGAGTGATTATGTCATCTAATAGTGATTAATTTGAAGAATTAAAAAAGAAGAAGCTAGAGAGCCTTTTCTGACCCAACAACTTGCTTAATTACAACCCTTAATAAGAGCTTCTCAATCCTACTTAATTTGTATGGTAAAAGATCATAATATCAATAAAAAGTGAGAATATTTAACACCTAATAAAGCAAAGAGACAGTTGTTTATAAATTAAGACTTTGCTTTATGTAATTGCAATTTTTAAAATGCTAAGCAGCTGGACGAAGATCATAGATAAACTAGTTTGGTAACAATATCGTTGGTAGCCATCACCAACCTAATTAAAAACATGTGAATGAAATGATTCCACGTCTCTCTCTCTCACTGTACTATATTATATATATAATATCACACACCAAACATAATCTCTTGGATTCTTATTCTAAACTTTGATAGACACCAAGTTACAAGGTAATAATTTCACTTTCGGTTAAAATTAAATTTTTAGAATTCCATTACTGTTGAAGCGTCACGTTGATCCGGAGTCAAAAGAATACTAAAATTTATATTATCGTTGAAGTTATGTAGTTGTATAAGTCTTGATGGTGGGTTTTCACCCTTAAACTTTTTCTTGGTTAAGATTTCACGTGAGTGGTTGGACTTCGGTTCCTAAAGCCTGAGCAATACAAGGTAGCACACCTTGTATGCTACATTATCGACGGTATGAGGTGAGATTTGTGGGGTGGAGTTTAGGGTGACGCTCCCTTTGGGAGTGAGAAACATTGTTACTTCGATTATGATATTCTGTTGCTGATAAAAAAAATGACAAAAAATACAAGGTAGCACACCGCTAAGAAAAACTCATGGCGTGAGCCCTACGTTTCACATCGGGCGCTAGAGTAACCATCCCTACCAGTTTGAAAACACGGTTCTCCTAATATGAGTTTTAGAGAGAATTGAGAGGTTAGAAATGTGTGAATGAAAAAAATGACTCTTAAAGTGGAAAAAATGATTCATAACTCATAGCTAATATCTTGATGAGATATTTATACTCACAAAATTAAAATGTAGGGGGCAATGTCTCGTCTTATGATTGTTTGTTGATAACAAAAAGGGTTGTTTCATGATGTCATGTTTATGTCATGATGATGTCATGAGTTCAATGATAATAATATAATATTACTCACCAAATAATTATATAACGGTGATAATGTGGCGACAAGGGTCACAATGTGGAGATGATGTCACTATGCCAAGGTGAAGAGATGTCATTACCCAATTAGGCCCCTTGAATGTGCAGCGTTGCCAGAGAAGGCACCGAAAGATCAAATCAATGAGGTTTCTCGGGGCATACCATACCAAGGACCTTCACACGTACTTATTACGTAGTACGTGGATATGAGAGGTTACCAATTGAGTGTGTCAGATAGATTTATTGTATTTATCTTTTACAAATACTCATGTAATTATTGTACTTATATTATGGTAATACACATCAAAACCGTCAAGGGGAATTATACATGGTATGAGAGCTTATGTGACCTCAAGGTCACAAGCTAAAATCTTAGCAGCCCAAAATTTATAGTTAATTTTTTCATCTACTCTCTCTCATAGAGTTTATTTACTCATTTCTTTGGGTCTTCTATATAGTCCACATGAGCTCTCTATCTTCTATCAAGTCTTCTATTCAACTTTACTAGTATCTTTCAAGCTCACTTGGGCACTCTATCTTCTTCTATCAGGCCACCCGAAAAAAAGTTAAAATTGGGAATGAATTTCTATCTATCTTTTCAGTCCACTCATAAAAGTTTAAAAAACAGGAACGAGATTTTATCATTCTCTCTTCGGTCCACTTGCAAGTCATAACGAGTTTGCACGTAAGAAGACTTGGTGGAATATAATATTAAAATAATAAATAAGAACTTCTACTATCGGCTTAAGCTTTTAGTTGAGTTGACTCTTTTACATTCGTGACTCAACCTTTTGATTTTGTTTCGATCTTATAGAACAATAGCATGTTATTTATAAGTAATAATGGATGAGATCTGTAACCTAGGGCAATAATTAATGTAGGTTAATTGTCTTGTTTATATAGTTGGTAAGAAACAATAACGCCTACTTAATTAATAGTTAAGAGTGGCTTTCTTTTTGGATTATGATTACTGGGATAGCCACCGACAATATGTAATTATGTATGGTGAATCCAATTGGCCAGACCCTTTACTTTTAATTAAGTAGTAGTATTTAATTAGTTTAACAAATATGTTTGTGGTTTAATGACACAACCCACCTCAATAAAATCATTTTTACCAATAACTAATCATTGTTTTAGTTGAGATTACCTGTGTTAAGTGACTATTGATGGTGATGAAGAAGATGCGAGATTCATAGACAAAAATATCTGAGATTTTATAAAAATGTGATGGTACAATTAATTGAGTTAGATCAAACTGATCTTTCAAAGGATAGTTACTGAATTGTAAAAAATGATGGTCATTTTTTGAGATGCAGATGGAGCTAAGTCAGCTAACCATTTTCCTCATACTGCCTAATCTAATTTCGTATTGGTTGGATCAATCAGTGACTTTAGTCCAGCACCTAGGTAACCCTAGAAAATGAGTGTAATTTCTTTTTTACAAATTAGTTCCATATAAATTATTTAAACCCACTAGAATTTAAAGTAATGTTATATATTTGTCTAGAAATTTTTATTAAATATCTTATATAAAAATGATGTCTCAAACATTAAAGTGATGGAAAAGTCATCACATTTAACATTCTCTCCCTACTTTGAAAACCCTACCCTTTTTTTATTACTTATCTCTAGTTCTTCATTAAAGTTCTTCTTTTGATGAACTACCGCCAATCTCTTTTCGATCGGCGGTGGTTCAATTTTTTTAACCCTAAAAAAATGAGTATTTTTTCTACAAATTAGTTCCACATAAATTATTTAAATCCTCTCTAACTTAATGTAATGTTATCTGTCTCAAAAGTTATATTAAATATTTTATATAAACATGTTGTCTCAAACATTAAAGCGATGACTTGACGGTTAAGTGTACTAGCGTTTTGTGCCACTAGTTAATTCCTGGGGAGAGCATTAATGTAATATATGGAACATTTTAATATGTTTATGTTCATTTTTCTTTAATCAATAGATTGTGTAATATGTCATATATTTATTGCCACATTATTTTTGTACAGTGTTGACACATGAAGCATTTTTCTAAAGCTATTGTTGGAGAATCATACAGAAGCTAAACACTTACTTAATTAACGTACGACCTTATTTGAACAAAATCTGTTCTATAAACTTGTACCTTGGTATAGTTGTTACTAACTTAATAAGCTTAACTAATTGAAAAGAAATATGTGGCGGGGGAATAACGTATAAATAAATATATTTAGATAAAACACAAAGCTAAAGGTAGCAATAAAAGGTTATTGAGATGATAATAGGGGAGAAGGAGAAGAAGTGTTTGTGTTGTTGTGTGTTGTGATGTTCTCTTCGATCTCTCTCAGGATCATACCATAGAATATAGATGATAATATTATAGTGTTGTTGTGATAATTGAGATGACACAAGAGAAGAAGAGGTCATTGACATGTTTCTGTGATCCAAAACTAATGATGTGATGTGGAAAAGGCAGATACCACATGCATTAAAATAATAGGCCCATACATGAAATTCAAGAAAATTGTACATAGCATTGAGCAAGTGAGGGATCAACTTATTAAATAAGGCATTTGATGGAGATTTTTTTTAATGTATAAAATTTTACTCAAATCGGATTATAACGAAGATGATATTAAATTGTGTGTTTGAAAATCAATTGATCATCAAGACAATTCTAACAAAGAGACCGAAATCTTAAATAACTCGTGGGCCACTCGGTTTGCAGATCAACCTGTAAACAAAAAATTAAAACTACCAAACTGAGTCACAATAACTAAAACATCATGAATAATCAAACAGAAGACACTTGAATCCTTCAAATCAATTTGAATAATCAAGTTGAAAACGTTAAATTTCTCCACTCTAGCATGAAGAGCACGAACATCTGACCACGATTGCACTTGAAGTTTTAGGCGACCACGTGGAAGGATCTACCAACCGCCTCTCACCACCATATCGGTTCTGCCATCTAATTCGACAAAAAACTCGAATACTGATTCGTTGGCTTCAACCAAGCCACAACCATCCAAGTCACATTCTTCTTTTTTGCAACAGCCTCCTGCTTCCTTGTACACACATCAATAAAAAAATCTTCCGCGAATCTACGCTGCCGCCACTCTGCAAACTTTAATAATACATTAACTTACTATCAAAACAAGATCTCGCTATCTATACAAGAAAAGTCACAATTTGCTACATGTGTTAGACCATCGCAACTTTGAAAGATCAAGAGTAGCGAAACCAAACAAAAACACTACCCGACTTTCAAAACGGCAAACAATTTATGCTCCAAGTAATTTGTGGTTTTTGTGGGAAAATTAGGTATTTGATGAAGAACTAGTTAGCTGAAAAATAGAAATGCATTATCGGCCCTAAAAGAGTAGACCCCACCCTACCATCACTGTCGTTGCGAGACAGCGCGAGAGTTACGGGGGGGCATTAGGTATTGGGTATGTCTTTGGTGTTTGTTTGCTTCTTTCACTGTCTTGTTGGGAGCAGACGCGTGTGCTCTGTTTATTGCACACTACAATTTTGTTGATGCCAATTTCACCAATTCAATTTCACTGTAAATAATAATAATAATAATATTTACTATATACTCTACTAATTCAATTCCACTATTACATCATTATATTTCTTCACTCGTAATTACTGATTAGAAACGAAACAAATAATGAAATAACTTTCCTCGAATGAAAAGTACAGTTTATGTGTTCCCCGATTAATTTTTAGACCGCCTCTCAAATTGGGCCCATACATTATTATATATATTATGATTTTCATGAGTTAAGTCTTGAAAATATTCGTTGTTAGATTTGATGCAGTAATGAAAGGCTTCAATTTGTTTGTTTTCTTATCTTAATTTGGCTAATCGGGCTGGCTAACTTCGGTTTTTGAAAAGAAATTAAAATAGTAAATATATTATATTCTCCATACTTAACAATACCTCGTCTCCTTCAAAAAAAAAAAAAACAATACATCATCAATGCATTAAAAAGAAAGTACCTCATTGCCTTAATAAAGAGATAAAAGTTTTGTTTTATTTTTAAAAAGTTAGTTATGCATAAATTGTAATAATGCTCAATATAATAAGTTTGGTACAACACAAATATAGGGAGTAGAAGAGAAAATACGCGACACTATAACTATGAGATTGATTTCAAATTGGAGTCAACTCATATCGAATTTGAGTCAACCATGTTGGGTTATGAGATGTGTTTTAAATAAATGTTGACTAACAATAGATCTATCTGAATAAACTTAATAATTGATCTTATATAGTAAAGTCATATATATTTGTGCATGAACTCGACTCGTATCTAATATAAGTCAACCATAATGTATTAAAATTGAAAATTGAAGACCCATATTTGAATTGAGGTTGTTTACGTAATTATAATTTATAACAATAGAAACATTCAAGTCATTATACAAAAAAATCCAAATTTCTGGTGCAAGATGCAAGTGATACGTTACCTCTATGGATAATGCTCCTGCTAATTAGAAATGTGTCTTAAAGAAAAGAGGTACACAGGTCTCAAAAGAACAAACAAGGTCACTACTCACTAGTCACTGCCTTATAACATTTTAAAGTGGATTTAGCAATTACTTATTCCCCCTCTCTTTTTTTCTCTCTGGAAATCCTAGCCGTCTTCTCTAGTTCTTCATCTACAATTTTTTTTTTGAACCACCGTCGGTCTTTTTTGATCAGCGGTGGTTCAATCTTCTCTTATTGA
>JAYMTF010006591.1:0-10098 GCA_036897485.1 Pelargonium nanum
AATAGAAACAGGACACTCATTTTGGGACAAAAAATTTAAACAAACAGGACACTCATTTTGGGACGGAGGGAGTATATAACAAAAATACATTTTTTAAAGATATCTCGCAATACTTGTCATATTCAAATATAATAAACCTTTTAAGCTAGCTAATATTTCATATTATGATAAATCTTTTAAGCTAGCTAATATTTCATACGGAATATAATTCTTAGAACCCATAGCCAACACAAAAGACCTTATACTCATCGCATTCGAATATTATAAAACATTTAGGAATATAATAGAACCCATGGCCAACACAATAAACTATCAAAAATTGGGATTTAATTAAATTTTGTTTATGCTCATTTATTTTGGTATACAAACTTATTCTATGTGGAATTCATATCATTTCACTCTCCTTTAAATTTGAGAGATGACCTACTGGTGGCTCATGCGGATCCATCAAAAGACTAATATGACATGGACTTAAGAAGCACTTTAGTACATAGTATGACATGAGATTTATACTATAGGGTTATGTTTGGTATAGAATGTATGTAACTTCAACCTAAAAATACAAGCAAGAAATGAAAACAGTGGAAAGCAAAATTATAACCATCAAAAGGGAGCACAATATCGGTTATGCAAGAATATTTAGTGAATTATGTGCATACATTTTGTGCCCCTAGACTTTTCCTCTTTAGAATGGTCTTTTTGTAGTGGAAGGGATGCACTCATTCTATTACTACTTTCACAAGTCGTGTGAGCCAATTAGTCAAACATCATGGCTAAAAGCCACCGTTGTTCACACCTCATCAGGTCTCTAATAATCTCTCTAGAGATCCTATGAGGGCTAAACAAATAGTGAATAAGTGCTGATAAAAAAAAATAATGAATAAGTGTTAAACAATCTTGATTATATATTTGAAGTACCTAAATGTATGCAGACATTTAACCATTTTCCTATATTTAAAGTTTCAAACTCAAATGCCAAAATTGACACAAATGACCATTCAAAACTTTCGCTACAATTTATCCACAAACAGTGATTTTGTTACAGATAATGGTATGTAGTTGCATTAAAACTTGGTAGGCAGAGATTTACAGTTCTTTGCGGCTTGAATGAAGATTTGTTTGGGTGTGTGGCTTAAAAGTGTTGATCTTGTGTTAATCGATGACCATTCTAAATACATCGTGATGAAGACAAAAAAATGTAAAAGACAATAAGAAAAATTCATTCACATCCAGAGTTCAAATATCATTCTTTTTACATGCATTTTTAGTAGATGCATGTATAGTTCATTGATCATATTGAAAGCATGAAACTTTGATTGCATAAAAGCACTCATGGTTTGTTTCCCAAGTAATTAACTTCACTCTATCTTTATATTTTTCGCTTAAACGCTACAAGAATGCAAATACAAGAAAAAAATATGCAGGACAATGTGGTGCAACACAGAAAAAATGATTTCATGCAAAATAGGCTCCACCTTCTTGTTTGATAATCATGACAAGATTTCATCATGAAACTATGAGTAGATCCATTTCTTTTTGCTTTGTAAGGTATTTAATGCCATGAGGGACTCATTTTAAACTCATCAAATTAGAGTACAATGTGAATAACAAAGCTTTGTGGAAGAAAAACATTTGTCTAAATAAACATTACCAAGAATTAGCCCTCCTAAACAAAGTGCTTGAAATACTGGATATTCACCTGCAATTCAGACAAATAGAATTCAACTCCATGAGATTTTGGAGTGAGTTAAATCACAATATCTCTTTTTCATGTTTTCTTATCCAAATAACGTGTTTTTCCTATTGATATTCCCTCAAATGAGAATAAGCGATAAATCAAATATATTACGATTGACAACTTCTCTTCATATATCTCTTGAAGAATGTTACATAGTTTCATTTGTTTTAGCTTGTGACATAGACATTAACAATATTGAGCCGACTTTAAAACAAAAAACAATACTGAGCCTTCCTGAACAAGGATGTGCCTCAATGCGAATGAGGTGGACCTTAACTAAAATGAAAGACATTAAAATTATAAATTATGGTTTCACAGCACTACAACATATTATTGAATCCACCAATAATATTCTAAAAACTTCAAACTTTTCAATATCATCTCCATTGTCATGAAAATTTAATTTTTAGGGAATGATTGATTGTGCCTCTCCTTCTTTTCCTTCTCTCCAAATTGAGAATGAGAAAAGAAATTTATGATTATAATTACAAGATTCAATAGAATTAAAAAAAAATAGTCGAATGGAGTGGATACGCGGGTAGAGTCAAAAGATCTTTTATAACTTAAACCATAAAAAATGAATTTTAAACATCATACTTATTAAGATATGCAATTTAAGTTTTAAACCGGATCTTGTTGAGGTTTTTTGTTCATGAGGAAAACAAGAAAGAAACTAGTGGAAAAGGGTTCTTTCCGGAGCAAGTAAGCAAAAATTTTATTTCTTTGGTTTGAACTTGAAGGCTACATGGAATTAGCAACAAGACATAAGAAATTAGTTACTGAAATAATATAGGAGGTATATTGGCTCGTGTGAGCACTTGCAAGTGTTTTCTCATGTAGCTGATGTGAAGCCCGATCATACCATTAGATTATGGACATCAGACTTCTCTATTTGTGGTGAAAGCTTTTTACCTACATAGAAAACCACATGCACAACTTTACGTGAAATTATAGAGCATCAAATATTGGAGTTTGGCATCATTCATTCTTCAATAATTATCTCAGACAATTGAGAGAGTTTAGGCAGTTTTTAAGCGTATGAGCTTAAGAAAACCTTTGCGGAAATAAAACCATTTTCCAACATATGCCTCAGTGAGGTTAAGTTCTACCAAACAAGGAAATGAAACCCTTTATCTTTTGTTAATGTTGACCAATGCAAATATAATTTTGTGAGATTTTGAAGCGAGGGAAACCAGTGTGGCCCCTTAATCAATTTCCCAACAAAATGGATGGTTTCAAGCTGAGGATGAGGAGGAAGGGAAGACACTTGTTACATTTTGAGGAAATCCCCTTATTTGTAACCGACAATAATACATAATGTTGAAGCAGCTCCAATTTCTGGATTGAAACACATAAGTTCTTCTCATCTTCTTCTTCTTTATATTATCATTGCCAACCCTTGTCAACTGTGTCATGTTTCCAATGCGACGTTGGAAATCACAAGACTCTCCAATTCCACGATACATACTTAGATGCCTCAAGTTCTCACATCTTGCTATTCCACTCGGAAGCTTTTTTATTTGTGTATCCCTGAGGTCCAAAGTTATGAGGTTCTGAAGGTTTCTTATACATTTTGGGAGTTCCTTGATTGGAGTTTCCCTTAAGTTCAGGTACCTTAAGTTGATCAACAAGTTAGGTAACTATCTTGGTACTTTACAAATCGGCATATCCTCCACATCTAAAACCCTTGACATTTCAATTTAGAGGGAAACATATCTGATATAGATAAAGAAGGGAAATCCTTGACAATGATAAGAAGTCAGCGGAGTTCAAACATACTAGTACATGATTTAAGTGTTTCATTAATTATTTGAATTGAGAGACGGCGCGCTTTAAAATCTGTAGCTGCTTGATTGCCATCATAGATAACAAAAGTTTCTTTTTTTTTTTTTTGCAACTAATAGAGCAAGCTCGCGCATAAGGTCATGCATCATAAACATAATTGGCCTTCAACTTAATCTCTATTGAAAACTTGAAGCATGCTCCACGAAATGAATTCCATAAGATAGCTTTCTGCAATCTTATCTGTCATAGCCCAATAACCTTGTTCCATGAATCCTTTGGCTGGACAAGATTTATTATGATAATTGAAGAATGCTTTCACGATAAAAAGGGACCAAGATTCTGTCTTTGACAGAAGTTGAATATGATGACAATAGCTTCGATTTGTAAGAGGAAAAGAAACTACATTACCATTTCGAGTAGTGGCCATAATCCGACTTCCAACATGTGAATCTTGAAATGCATCCTTTATCCACATCAAGATCTTTGTATCTCATACATCATCAAGGAAAATAAGTTAAATTCTAGTCTTCAAGTATTCTGCTAGTTTAGTTAACAATTCCTTTCAAGTCACGGTCGTGTTCAAGTCAGTAGGAACTTCTTGCTTTGTTGCTCTATAAAACTCTCTGATCAACATTCTTAGCAAATCATGTATCACATATGTTTGAGAGAAAATAATCAATGCATAACATCCAAAATGTTGCTTCGCAGTATCATTGGTGCAGGTTTTGACAACAAGCATGGTCTTTCTTGAACCTCTCATCCCACAATGGATTATGCAGTCAAGCAAGACTCTCCATTTATTAGCCATGCAATTAACTTCTGCTTTTCATCTTCGATTACCACGAGAACATCATCATTAGTGAAGAGAGACGACTCCCCAACATTTCGCAGCCAAGTTTGATCATCAAATGAACTACGTACTATTTCCCTCTACTCGTTGAGCACAATACTTCTGATTTCTTTGCAGGGTAATAGCTCTAGTGGTTTTGTTGAACTTCTGCAAGTAGAAGTCTTACCCACATATTCTTCAACAAGAGAACACAGTTGTTTGGAGAACTTTATCAAATGGTCCCTAAACTTGTTGGATGTTGACGTGATAAGTGAACTCATCGTTGATGAGTTTCGCATCGTAGGCAATCTTCTTGAGTTGGACTACCCATGTGTTGTATTTTATTTCATTTTTCTAAAATTATAACGAACACTCAAGGTTGAGAGAAGGCTCTCTAGAGCTTCTCTCTCCACTTGAGAGCTGCAGTTCCACTTATCATCTTCACCAATAACAAGCTTTGCATGTCTGATCGGCGGCAGACGCCGCAAACCTTCTACACGGTTGCATTAATTGTGCACGATATCCCATCTTCCTTAGTGCTTCTCTCTCCAGATCTCTATCAGGTTTCTTCTTCAATTCTACAAGAAATCTTTTGGATTTCCAACACTCCAGATTTTTCAGCTTCCAGAATTAAGCCTCATCATTTCTTCACCTTTTGCTTTATTTTCCACTCTGAACTCCTCTGTTTCTCTTTTTGATCCCCTTCCTTCCTCCCTTCTTCTTCTTCTTCTTCTTCTTCTTCTTCTTCTTCTTCTTCTTCTTCTTCTTCTTTATCCTTCTGTGTTTTCGCTAATCTTTGGCAGAACACTATGGATCCCAACTCCTTCAATTCTCTTAGCACTAGTTGCATGTCTTGTGGATTATGAAGACTTCAGCCCTTTTAGGATCCACAGAGGTCTCTGCATGTAGTGGTCTCCTTCTGCTCCTTTTAGGGTTACTGGAGTGAGAAACAAGTGGTTTCTCATTTTCTTCTCTTGCATGCAAGATCGGCATAAGGCTTTGGACGGATGTGTATGGAATAACGATGGCGCAACTTTGGTTTTGGACGAGGTTTCAATCACTTTCATTCATGGTTTCTGGGATATCCCTCCTGCTCGCTTATGGATGCAGATTCATGGACTGCCTCTTGATTTGGTATCCCCGATATCCTTGACTAGACTGGCCTCCTTGGCTGGACTGATCCTTGAAGTTGATGGAAACCAAGGCCGTTCGGACTGGTGGACTAGACCTAAGGTTAGGGTTGAAGTGGATATCAATAAGCCTCTAGTTGCTGGTACTTATGTCTTGGATAGCCTTGGCTGTGAAAGGTGGATCCAATTTTTCTATGATAAGATCTTCAAATTATGCTATCATTCTGGTACAGTAGGTCATCTGGAGAATGTCTACCCCAAATCGGTGCTTAAAGTTGTTGTTACCTACGATCCTTTGTTGGAGGCTCGCTGGGTTTGGGACCCTTACTTGGACTTTCACTCGTCTTCAATAACCCTTCTCTTCTCTAAATCCATGAAGATCCTGCATGGATCTGGTGAGGATCATTCAGCAGGGAGTGGTCCAAGCTCTCTCTCCGCTAGATCTCTGGAAGGCTCCATATATTCTTTTGGCTCTCTTCCTTCTTCATCTCGACTGCCAATTGCTCCTCGGCCTATTTCAGCCTTCCCTCCGGAGAAGATCATCTAGATGGACAAAAATAACAAAAATCGAGGGAAAAAGACAATGTGGCAACTTCAATTGGAGAACCCCTATTTTGAATTTGGAGAATCATCCTTAGCTGTTGATCATCCTAACCCTGATATTCCCACAGACCCTACTGTCCCAGAAAACCCTCCTCATGTTGACCCTCCGGTCCCAACCCCACCTCCTTCCTCTACTTGCGAGCCTATCAATCCTCTGGACTACACCAATTACCATTATCCTACATAATCAGAATTAGATGACTATGTCAACCTCAACTTTTCTACAGCAGATTACGTCAACGATGACGTCTCTAGTGACAGCTCAGATTCTAGTTTGCATGGCATCAACACCGCCATTGACCAATTCGACAATTTTGGCGACTTCGTTCGGAGGGGAATCGACAAATCTCTCTACTCTCTCCAGCTTCGACAAGTATCTCCCCAACGTGATCAATCAGTGACAACTGGCCAGGAGTTGGCGCGAAGCATTGCATCCACGCTTGCACCTTCTCCACCGCTTCTTGTGGGCCAAGATATGGGCATGGGCTCCTCTTCTGATGCTATTCATTCTGTCTCGGCCCATATAGCCGACCATCCTGTCTCTCCTCTTATTATTAACGAGGATACTAAGGGACTTCTCTCTATTGGGCCTGGACGGAACCTTTTTTCTGAATATCCAAATTCAAGCCCAGATTCCTCTCTTCAGCATCCCTCTGCTTCTGCGCCAGCGGTGTTCGAATTTCAAGCCTCCCGAGCCTCTCCTCCTCCTAGGGTTCCAGCTCCGGTTTTCAACTAAGCTGTTGTGCGATTAGTTCTAGCTCCTTCTTGGTCGGGCGAAAGAGGTTCTCCTCTGTCGTTTCAGGTGGGATCCTCATATCAATCCCTGGGTGCTAGAGCTCGCCGTCTGGCTCGTTGTCTAGGCTCTAGCCTTAGAGTGGGTTCTTTCTTGGGGCGCCGCCGCAATATCAGGATTTCAGATTCTAGCTCTGAATCCAGTGAAAATGAATCAGCCAAGCGCCGTTTATTCTTCTGTGGAGACCGTCTTGAATCTAAACGCAGGCACATTAGAGATCCAGGGGAGGGATCCTCATCTTCTTCTATGGAGATCGAGGAACATGTACGAAAAAAGTTTCAGTTATTTAGTCTTCCATTGCACTACTTACTGTATGATTTTTCTCCCTCTTTTAATTTTACTGCGGATGCTCTAAATTTTTATTATTCGTATAAGTCTCGTTCGTCTTCTTCCTTCTTGGGTTCTCAGGTGGCTGTCCCTCAACAACCACCTCAGGACCCAGGAAAGTTTTTGCATGGAACTGCAGGGGTTTAGGTCTACCCCTACATGTTCGTTTCGTTAAAGACCTTGTCCGCAAGAAAATACCTAATTTTCTTTTTCTCTGTGAGACGAAATCCTTTAAGGGTGAGTAAGGGAAGAGAAACAATTTTTTAATTTATTTCATTTTTCTATAGTTAAAAAATATAAAATTTGATTATCAGGGTTGAGTTTTTTTTATTTTTTTAAATCAAAAATAATAATAAAAGATGCATCATTAAATGAAACACATGCCAAAAACGTCCACCTCAACGCAATTTTTCCACGTAGGCAAGACTTGGTACACGTGGACGGAAGTTAACAGTTCTGTTGTGATGACGGGTACTAAAATGGGTTAACTATCAATTCTAGTAGAATAGAAGATTGGGTACCAAATTGGATTTCCAACCAAAATTTAGGTACCAAAATTGCTTTTAATCAATATTATTTTGTATGAAGATTGTGATTGTTGTCCAGAACTGGCATAATGTTATTTTATTGCTTAACTATCACTATACAAAACACCTAATCACATAACGGCAATTGCACTAGAAAATAGATTCATTTATCTTTCTAATGGTATATTACATCAATCATAATGATTTTTTTCAAGAAATTTTTTTTAATATGGGAAGTTTACTTAAAATATGTTTTGACAAATTTGATGTATTCTCACTCTGAAAAACCAATATTTTTATGTTGAAATATTGTATTTCCAAACCTTTTTTATTTATTAAAAATTAGACTTACCAATCTTTCTTTAGTGCCCTAGAAATCAAGGTTTAGATACGAATTGAATTATACAAGATACTTCAAATTTTCACATTCAAACATTTTTTGTGTTACCAATAAATCAGATTGTGGATGAAATTTTTTGTATAAAGTATGCGACATAATCATCTAAAAAATAAAATATGATACTACAGATTGAGTTAAATCTTTCTACACCCCATGGACTATTCAAGAATAAATGTTTTAGCCCATGAACTTATTTCTTTAATGTTTACACACATGACTAGGTTAAAAGTTGAATTTATTCCTGATGCTACCCAAAAAATTATAAATCTCATAACGACTTAGAAGACGACACTCGACAGGCCAAAAAACCAGGGACGCCCGACCCGGAACCTAGATGTCAGAATTTGAAGACGGGTCCATGACAAGCTATAACATTACTAGGACTGAACAAATCATCCAAGGCATGCCTCAGTATACATGGAGGCTTGAAGAGCTCATTTCAGCCTAGGCTGGGACCTTACGCGAAACCAGGCAAGGATACCATGAGAAGCACAGGCGGGATCCTACGCAATGCTAGGCCAAGACCCTTAGCAAGGCTAGGCATAGACCTTGTGCAAGCATAGCCAGAGACCCTACGCAAGGCCAGGCCTAGACCCTGTGCAAGCACAGGCTGGGACCCTACGCGAGGCCAGGCCTAGACCCTGTGAGAGCACAAGCTGGGACCCTACACGAAGCTAGGCCAAGACCCTCTGCGAGGCTCCATAAACATGGCAAGCTCCCCAAGGACACCAAAAGCTCCCAAAGAGGCCACAAACTACTCAAACAAGCCTCCCCAAAGCCTTGGGCAAACCAAGCATGAGTAAGGAAGCAAAGAAGGGCTTAAATAGGACCCTAAGGCTGCACATGTCTAATTGTCGCGACATCAGGGACCATTGCCGCGACAATTGGACCCTGTGCGCAAAACAGGAGTAAGGCTTTTCGTGCCATGCCGCGGCATCAAGGCTTATTGTCGCGGAAATGAAGCTCAATGCCGCGGCATCCAAACCATATGTCGCGACATCAGGGACCATTGTCGCGACAATGATGCTCAATACTGCTACATCCAAGCCATATGCCGCGACATCTGAACCCTGTGCGCGAAACTGGATCAAACTTGTTCGTGCAATGCCGCGGCATCAATGCCCATTGTCGCAGAAATGGCGTTGTTCCAACGTCAACCGGCATGTTTTCATGCCTTCGCACCTTATGGTCAACTCCCTTCAACCTCGGATGGTCCACCACAACTCCAAGCACTCCTACAAGGCTAAAACAAGGCTCCAATCGCGTCCGGTCACCTTCGAGACGCTTTATCAAGTTCTCACAACCCCAACGCTAGCAAGCACCCATGACTAGGACTTGCGAGGAACTAGTTCACCAAGGGTCTAGGCGAGCCATCACATCACTCAAGCTCCTAGGCGAAGTAAAAGCCTCAAGGTGCGCCAATAGGTCACCATTACATCAACACTCCCACACATCTCACAAGAGGCATACGGGACACGCCCGCCTCACCGGCACGCATGAACAATGCTTCCGGAGGAAAGGAGAAGCCCAACACTACAAATGGGCTAGATAAGCACAATGGGCCAAATGGGCCAAATGAGCCTCAATGGGCCTTCCATCTTCACCAACCAATAAGACGTTGACAAGTGGCACAAGGTGGTATGAGTGTATAAATACCCCCCTCTTCCAAAGAGAAAGTGATCTCAACTCTTATTTCATTTCACACATTTGCTTATCTGTATAGACTTTCTCTATCTGGAAAAGCTCTTTAGAGCTCTCCTGTTACCATAAACGTACTTACTCTCACGCCTGAGGCAGAGTACTGGTAATACCATTCCAGGTCTTCGTTCCTTGGGTTTGTTTCTCTTCTCGGAGGCTACAGGTCTATGCAAGTGGGAGCTATCATATCTTGGAAGTGGATTTGAGACTTAAGACCCTATACACTACACCCCTATACATTATACTATACACAACATACCTAAGCACT
>JAYMTF010006592.1:0-10097 GCA_036897485.1 Pelargonium nanum
CACTAGCTGTTTTCTCATTCATTCCCATAATCAAATCATGTTCGGTGACTCTGAGCGGATAGAAGAACACAGAGCGCCATGTGCCTAATTGAGATTTTTGCTTGGAAGATCGATGGCAGGTGAAGAACCCAACAGCAACAATCAAAGTTCCAACAGCAAAAGCCAAAGAAATCATTGCACATCCCAGTGTTGTAAGACCAGTAGTGTGGCTTCTTTGTTTGTCTTCACTACAAGAATTGGGCAATCCCGGGCCACAAAGGTCTGCATTTCCTTGCAAAAATGAAGCCGGGAGGCCTAATATCAAAGACAACGGTACCCTTCCAGATAGCAGGTTAAACGATACATTAAAGAGAGCAAGCTTCAAGTTCTGCAGACTTTCTGGTATCGAACCGGTGAGATTGTTATCAGAAAGATCAAGGTATGTTAGCACCGGCAAATCAGCAAGGGACGGAGGGATTTCTCCAGTGAGACTGTTATCTGCCAAAGACAATGACACTAGCTTCCTGCATTTCTTCAGCTCCGGAATTCGACCCGTAAGCGAATTGTGGGAGAGATTGATAATGCTCATAACAGGTGAGTCACAGAAGTTGGGAGGTAGTTCACCATAGAAACCATTCTGAGAAGCAGAGAACCTATAAAGGCTCTCAACCAACCCAAGACCTTGGGGGAGTTTACCAGTAAAACTATTATTATCTATCTGAACTTGTTCTAGTTGAGGAGCTATGGATATGCTGTCAGGTATTTCACCAGAAAATCTATTGTTTTCAGCTCTGATGAGCCTAATTTTGGGTAATGACCATAACCCATCAGGGAATTCCCCTGAAAACCCATTGTTCTGGACTTGAAACCTTTCAAGATTCAAGCATTCACTAATGGTATTGGGCAGTGGACCAGTGAAGAAATTAGTGTGGAGACTGATGCTAACAAGACCCTTCCCATTGCAAATACCATTTGGGTATGAACCTTGAAGTCTATTTTGAGAAACATCAAAAGACACCAAATTCTTGAGAGAAGAAGCTAATATCTTGGGAACCATGCCAGTGAGATTGTTCTGAGAAAGGTCTAAAGATTTCAAGCTATTCAAACCCACCAAAGAATCAGGAATCCCACCATGAAAACCAGAGCTTTGCAACAAAAGCTGCTCAAGCTTTTCAAGATTCCCAATGTCACTTGAAATCTCACTCACCAAGTATGGATTGCCAGACAAATCAAGAACAACTAGCTCAGTTAAATTGACAAAACCAAAAGTAACACTACCTGAAAGCAAGTTGCTTCCCAAGTTGAGGACTTGCAGATTCTTCATTGAGCCAATGCTTTCTGGGATCTTGCCCTCCAAATGGTTCCAACCAAAATCAAGCACTTCCAAGGACCCAAACTGAGAAATCTGGTTTGGGATTGTGCCCCAAATGAGATTGTTGCTGAGATTGAGAGTCTTCAGAGAGCTGCACTGAGAGAGGTGAAGAGGAATGGGCTGGTTGAAGAGATTGTCAGCAAGATTCAGATGAGACAAATTGGGAAGTTGACATATTGAAGATGAGATTTCACCAGAAAGATTGAAACTTTGAAGATTAATGGAGTTCACAGACAGAGAAGGTGAGGTGGTGCAGGTGATGCCAGTCCAATTACAGAAATGGGTGGCTGAGGTGTTGGACCAAGTTGAGAGCTTGTCATTTGGGTCTTCAATGGAAGCCTTGAAGGTGAGAAGAAGGTCTGATTCAGAGGAAGATGAGCTTGAGCTATGGCTGATGAGAAGCAAGAATGAGAAGGTTAGAGAGAGAGAAAATGGGAGGTTGCAGGAAGTGGCCATTGGAGGAGGAAGGAGAGAGTTTGGTTGTGTTTCTCAGAAGCTTGGTAGTGAAGTGAAGTGAGGTCTCACAAGCTTACTCATTGGTAATAGACTAATAGATTGCTGGATGTTGATGGGTTCAAAGGGACATCATTGAAAATATGCAAAAAGTTTATCACTTTTTGGGGGATTTTTTTTAGTAAATAAATTAATCAAAGTATACTGATGTCTTGTCATTTAGGTCAATATGTAAATGCAATTATTCAAGTTCAACTGCAGATTAACCTTTATCTCTCTAAATTACTAGCAATTTCTTTATTAATTGAATTCATTGTCACTGCCCAAGATCCAAAATCTATGTTCTTTATTGTAAAAAATTGTAAGTTTTGTTTGCACATATTATTCATTTGGTAAGTATTAAAACAACAACTAAAAGAATAAAATCCTGATAGTATAGATATTTAGTTGTGATATTGCTAAAACAATAATTATATAACACGTCTAATTAAACTCATACATGCTTTAATGAATTTGTGAGAAACTCATTTGATTTTTTCGTCTCATTGTATCTCAACTAGCAATATGATGTTTAAAACTTATGCTCTCATAACTAAAAATACTTTTTTCTATTGGTTGTTTGCAATACATTTGTTGGAATAGTTTGAAACATTTAATAGTGTGCAAGAAAACACACATTTAAAAAATAAGATTACAAAATTATTGGTTAAGGGTAAATTTCTTGAGAACATGAAAAAATGCATGAACTTTTCATCAGTATAAGATTATGAAAATTGATAATTTATCCGTCATAGAATAAGTAATTTGTTTATTTTTAAATTTTCTAAAAATAAAAAATATAACAAATGTAAATTGTAACGAACAGGGCATGGTAAATACACAAAGTTGTTGCAGTGTGGTGTGAAATTACTATAAGCCTGCGAATGCCATAGTAGTTACATTGCAACAGTTAAGGAAGGTGTGGCTTTTGTGTTGGGTTGCTGTTCCTATCCGTCTCGAATATTTATTACAAGAAACACAATCCTAAGAAATTAACAGTGAACAATACACTGTTGTGCTGACACCAATAGACCCTTCATCCACCTACCAATCACAATCTTACCTACGTACATACATACATTTACACACTCTACACTACACTACTGTAGTCTGTACTCTGTGTGTTGTGTCTATATATATACCCCGATCACTCGTTCAAGTTTTGCTCACCCAATGGCTGGGTTCGGTCCGGCCTATCTTGTCCATATTTGGGTTCTTATTGATCACCAATGCTTGTGGCATTCTTGACTCATTTGGATCGCTTTTCTTGGTTTTCTGTGGAATCACATTCATGCACTCATGATGTTTTTTTTTTGTCTCATTTTCTTTCGTGTATGTACTTGTTTTCCAACTTAGAAATTTAATAAAAGTACTTTTGCTGATGAAAAAAAAAAATGAATTCACAATTATTGCATGTAGTGTAAGTGTGTAACTGTACGTGTATAGAGAGGACTGAGTTTTTCCAAGAACGAACTAGTAATGGTTCGGTTGGTAAGTAACTGCTCTTCTTGCGTCTCTACAGTACTAATGTACTACACTACACTACCTCTCTTGGATTGGATTGGATTGGTAATCAGATCAGATATCATATATATTACAAGCTTCCAAAACTGTTGATGCGCCCAGTGCCGGTATTGGCTTGGCCCCACATTGACTCAAGTCAACGTTCTTATTCACAATCACATCTCAATCCAAATAATTACTACGTATAATTTGAGTCTTAAATGACGATCACATCCACGCCGTTGACTTGCATAGGTTATTGCATGGCTGTGTCAGTAGGTGTCACCTAAATCCAATCACTAAAGCTGCATTGCAATTTGCTGCTAATTAATTGTCCACCTTTTACTCCTACTTTAACACTGCAAAATTGCTTGCAAAGCTGAGCTCAGTTTCTGGCTGATACGCTTTGCCTGATCAGTTTCTTGGATACTCGCACCTCACTCTGACCTGATTCTATCTATTTATTTAAAGAATTTTAGTATTTGTTTGTTTTGTCTTCATGCATGCAATGCAGGTGAAAACCCCGGAGTTTATATATATTTGGTCTCGGGGGTATCACTCATGCACGCCACTTTCAAACACATCGAGCTCTGAATAAATGCCTTGGACTTTATATATTTTTTACTATATTATTTATTATTTTTATGAAAATGTAAAAGTGAAGGGTGTTTTTAAGATGTTTTGTTGTATTTGCTTGCAAAGATTCCCGAGAAAACGAGTCCCAACTCCAAACCATACAATAATTAAAGTATTATGTAATAAAAAGAAGAAAAAAGGTCTTCATAGTAAGACAAAACAAGGAGGAGGATTAATAATTAACTTATTGCGAAGAAAGCTATGAGTTGAATAGCAATAATAATACACAATTTTAATTTTTTGTGTGATTAAAAAGTCAAACCTTGATTGAGCACAACAGAAATTAACGTTGCTTTGGTTTCAATTCAAGAGACGGTGATAATGAATTGATATACAGCCCCTCCACCGTTGTGGATTCAAAACTGCTATGATGTTTGTTAGCATATTTTTTTTATAAAGAGTAAAAAATGAGAGTGCCACTCTTTTATTTTTTATTGTCGTTCGTTTTGAGAGTAGGTTAAAGTTTTTTATAACTATGACTACTCTTAATTTTTGGTGTTGTGACGGTCTCTTAAGTTTGCATAGAGCAATTTGTGGTCTCTCTCTTTAAAATAACAAATTAATAGATGTTGTTAAGGTTTACACAGAGATTATTGCAATAGGTTGATTGATGTGTGCGCAGGGCAGTATAAGGTAGATGCAGAGAATGAGAATGTGGCTTGGAAGGTGATGGTTTGGTCGGAGCTATCATATCAACATTCGAGTTTGCTGTCGAATCATATGGCAAACCCGATGGTGGCGATGAGCGGTTGGCAGAGCCCTCCACATATTCACCCTCAATTTCAAGTGCAATCGTTGTCAGTTGTTAGTGCTCTTCGGGCTGTGGGGGAGGATTTCATTGTCTTCAATTGCTTGATTATTCATGCTCATGGAGAGGATTTCAGTGTCTTTAGTTTTGATTATTCACCATGATGTTTTAGTCATTGTGACTCAATTTAACAATTTTTTTGCGGGTTATTCCGCGAACCAAATGCCTCACGATTTAGTTGAATCTTCAGTCTTTTTGTCAGACTTGTCTTGATGGGTTGGTTTGAAAGCCCCAGTTCCATATCGCCTTTGTTATTGTTTGATTTGTAATAAATATTAGTTTTTTTTTTTTTTTTTTGCGTTCAAAAGATGAATTCACTAGAGTTATTTTTTTTAAAAATACCTTCATATACGTATGTTGTAACACATTTAAAAACTCATAATCAATTTATCTTAAAAATATTATTGAAAAGTTATACATAACTAGTTTTTATCTCACGAGTAACAGTTATACATTTATATTAGTAGTGTATGATTTGCTTATTTTTCGTTGAAGCAGTACAAAAAATTAAAATTACCAAAAACACTAAATTTATTATAGTCATTTTTGTATACAATAATGATAAATAAAATTATTTATACATTGAATTTAGGGTAAATTACATATGACTACTATATACTTGTCAAATTTTGAACTGGACGATCATTGCCCCATGACGCTCAAGAAGTAATGATCGCCAATGCGAGCCAGCGCTTTCAGGAGCCAGAATCACCTTATGAAGAATGACAAGACATGACCAAGGAAGCCGAGAGTGATACAATGTTAAGGGGATCCAAAGACATTCAACTGATATGTCTGATTGGTAAGCACAGGTCGGAGCCCCTAGACAAGATATGCCTTGTTGATAACATTCTAAACTTTCTAATATGACTTTCTCTTAGGACCCAAAGGTGGCGACATCATCATTTGCGGTATGTGATAATCGTCATCTCACCATTATGTCGTGCATTACATAATCATAGTCACCTATATATGAAATCACTTCCGATCTATCTCGTAATGTCACATTGTTCTTTCCACACATCTTTTTGAGCATAAATATTCCTCTGCTCATAGGTAAGAGATCTCTCTCACTTTGTCGATTTATTTTCACACATTTTAACTTTTCAAATTCTCACAAAGTTATTGCTTCATATTATTTGGTAGTGTACACTTTACCACTCACGCCCAAAGGAGTTCGGGGCACAAGCTCTAGTTTCACTTTACGGAGTGCATACCCTTGTAATGTGCGATCCTAAATTCCTATTTCTTGTATATTGTTTAGATATTAAAAACGTAAAAGACAAACATTACTATTGGATTTAATTTCTTTCAACTCATCAAAAAGGCTATACTAAAAAATTGGAGCCACAACTATCTATTATAAGTCGTATACACAATGCCAAGTTTAAAACCTATACAAGTCATCTTTGCATAAATGTATATTTAGAACTCTAGGAACTGACCTGGAGGTCAAGATAGTTTGTTCACTCCTTGAACACTCAGGTTCAAACCTACAAGCCATCACCCAAGAATTTTTTTTCACCTGACTGATGTGAAAAGTGCGCTCTTAAGACCGGTGAAGAAACAGTGACAAGGTCCACACAAAACTGACTCGAAAATACCCTTACTTCGTATAAACATATTCGGAACAGCACCATCACATCATCCATGCTCATGCCAAACAAAGAGAGAAACACTAGAGGGATATATATACAGTAACTCAAAGTCATATATAATGATCCATCCTACTCAACTTAGTTGAATTTCCAACGGCTTCATCCATAACACCCTCTTAAAGGCTTTAATCCTAAGCTTAGGACACAGTTTAATCTTCAAACTCATCTATGGGAAACTGATTCAATCCGCTTCCTCAAGAACACACATCTACAATATCCCAAATAAAACCAAAGCCAAACAAACCCATGATGACATACTAAGTGGTACCCAAGATTACAACCAAAATAAGTTCAATGTACAGCTCCAAACCTCATCAATCAAAGCCAAACAGAAACAGTTTCAGCCATGCAATGACAATGTTCCATATATCTGTCATGCAATTAAGAGCATTTAAAAAAAAAAAAAAAATTGAAGGAAAACCAGAGCCCATGTACCAAAGCCTGTAGATATAAATTATCATGTACTACCAGGCATGAATGCATATCAACCAGTCATTACAATGTAACCATGACAACGTCCGTCAAACCAGCAGAAATAAAGACTTACACACTGGGACCAACAAAGGAATTCTCACCAATCAACTAGAAATACAGCGTTCCTTGGACTGCAAAGGTGTCCTCATTATCATGACTAACCCATTTGCATCAATGAAGGGCACCTAACAAGACATGCAGCCAACTTACATGGAGACGTGGGTAAAAAGAGAAGCATCACATACTTCAGCACATAAGAACTTAAGTCAACTCATAACTCCTAAATTTTATCCAACTTTTCCGCCTTGATAATAGGATTTGCTTTAGCAATAGCATCCCGAGCAGCAGTCCGATAATCAAAAGGACAATCATGCTTGTCAGAATAGCGATGAGTTGCACAGAAGAGGTTACCGCACCTGCAATTAAACCCAGTTAAACCAACACGCTTACGACAAGAGGTGCACCTACTTGGACCCGCTTTTGGCTTCACCTCCAAAATCTCGCTTGTGGATGAATCACTAGTTGGTTCTGCCAATATGATCTTTGCGTCCACAGGTACAGCTTGTACATCCACGGTACTGACAACAATTTGCTCCTTTCCATTGCTGCTTTGGTTGCCATTCACAATACTTCCAATGGATGATGCAGCAAGTTTAGCCTGATCCTGCTTCATCATCATATCCTTGTGACATTTGGAACACATATTCATGGTAGCCGCACTTCCAAAGAAGCCACAATTGTTAATGCATAGGATTGGGCCTTCTGGAGCTTGGCATCCGGTCTCGTCGTGAGATTCCATCTTTTCTAAATATCCTGCAACAAAATCATCTTAAGATTTCTAATATAAATCTAATACCAAAAACCCACTCCCTCACCAGACATATAAATCCACACCACACTTACAGGGAAAATAAATATACACTTCACAAAAACAAGGGCAGCAAACAATTACACAAGCTGCCAAACAGGCATATGCAAGTTATGATATACAAGTAATTGTCAGAACCAACACAGGCCATTTATAAGACATTACCTAACAAAAAGGCAGTACAAAATTCGTAGAATTAAAAGTTATCGACATCCAAAAGGAACTTCCCTGGGAAGGTTGCCTTACCTCCGAGCTAAGGAACCAAAGTTTACATATTTCAAATGCAAAAATCATACATTCATAATAATCACATGTTAGAGAGAGTAATATTTATAGTTTTTAACACTATTATCTCACCAAATAATAGCCTAACCTTCATAATAGAAAGATAGGGGATACAAATGATTTAATAACTCAAATTTGCACATGAATTAAAAGCATAACATTCGGCTTCTCCTCTGAAGTTTCAAGACTGGCTCTAATTGATTCCAAAATTCTAACTTCCTGCTACCCTCAAAATGAACCTCGAACATATTAGCATATAAATACGTAGAAGCCGTAAAATTTGATATACCTACCAACCTAACCTAATGCACATAATTAAACCATGTATAATGTAAAGGGGCATTTCAAAATTCAAAAACTACGACTGAGGAACACGACGAAATTGAACCCTAAAGGCAAAGAGATACAAAGAAACGTCTCACCTGGTCAATTGGCCGATCCTGAGTCACGAAATCGAACCAGCCGATTCCTGTATCACATAGCAAAAAAAGACCCCAAATTCAAAATTCAAAAAACAAACAGCAACCATATACGTAAATTTCGAAAAAAAAAATCAAAACTTTTACCGCAATCGAATAGGTAGTCGTGGATGGTAATCGGAGATATCGAGACCAGAAAAAAAAATTCAAAAAAATAAAAAAAAAAATGGAGAGAGAGGAAGAGAAGGCGTCGAGGTCGTATGGTTTCTCCTTTTCTCTCTCTCTCCTCTCCTATTTAAGACTTTACTTTTTCCTCTGCCAACGAACGCTTTCCACTGAGTCGGTGGCCATTTTACTCCAATAACCCCCCTCTCTTTCTCTAATTTACAGTTTCCACATTGGGCCTGACATATTGGGCTAGTCCGGCCCATTCTCTGATGGCCCATTAGATCAGCAATCCAGTTTCCTATCTCGGCGGGAAAGGAGCTCAATCGAGAGAGAAATGGCGGGAACGAATCGGAGACCAAAACATTAATATTCATAATATCGCCGAAAAATATATATATAAATAAATTCAGCTCCAGTGCTTCACGAACACTCTCGGCTCATCGTTGGTTTTGCTCTTCAGGTAGTATCAATCAGTCCCGGAGATGGCGAAGAGGAAGAGAACTAGGGTTCGCGAGGAAGAGGAAGTGGAAGTGGAAGAAGATGAGCAACAGAAGGATTGCGAGAATGGCGGAGATTCTTCTTCGGAGAACGAGAAGAGTCTTTACGAGGTACCTCCATTTTTAGTTGATTTTATTTCTTTGATCTAGAGTACCTCTGAGTACAAAATGGCGTGACCTAGTTCCGAAATTAGGTTTTTGGCTCTGTGTGTTTGTCAAAATTGAATCGTTTAGCTGTTTGATTCATCGTGTTCTTGTCGTTTATTGGAATCGAGACGCTGCTATGTATGATGAGCAAAACTCTAAAACCCACTGGATGATTTATTGATTTTGATTCCGGGCAAGGACTCTATTTTAGGGTTACTTATCAGAGCTAGTCATAGAATTCTATTTTGGCATCCTATCCGTAATTACTAATTTTATTTGGAAAACCCAAAGTGGCTTAGAAATCTACTTGTTTATCAGATTTTTTCTTTCTAATATCCAGTTAGGCAAAGCAGTTATTTCTGGGTATAGTTGCTGGGAAATGAAATTCAGTGCCTAGGAGGTTTCATCATCAGATTGTGGATAAGTGTAATGTAGATTTGTAACACCCTTTGATGAAGTAATATGGTAAATGAGCTAACCTGCGAGGTTAAATCGCAGATGGATTCCCTCTTTTTAGAATCTGTAGTGATAGGTTGGCTGTCTTGAAAGACCATTGTATTAGAAGAGAGATTATTGAATGAGGCAAATCTTTAAGTAGAAACTGTTTTTTCTAAGAACTGTGTGAATTGGAATCTATGTTTAGCATAGATTGCACTTAGTTCTCCAAATCCGAAGAGCAGAAGAATTTTCTGTGACATTTGTGATTATCTGCATATCTTTGAGAATTTAACCAGTCATTAATATTTGGAAAATGTTCCATTTTGGTCCTCTTAGTATCCAGTTTGTTCTAA
>JAYMTF010006593.1:0-10096 GCA_036897485.1 Pelargonium nanum
CTTGGAAAGGTTTTATGGAAAATTTTTGTTATAAATGCATGCCTGCTTCCGCTTTTCTTCCCTCTAAAACCTTACATCCACTGCATAATCAAGGCGACCGTATACTTCCACATTCCAAACTTTTAATTTCTGCTTGAGCCAGTGGAGCTTTTGCCAAAGCCTGAAACATGGAAGTCCTTGAACAGAGTAGGACTCCCAAACCGTACGAACCACATCATGGAAAGTAGCGTGAGAAACCCAGCAGTTTAAGAATTTGAACGGCCTAGGACCCCAATTTATGGAACCAAGAGATAGACGAATAGGGCAGTGATCCGAGCACCCACGCGATAAACCAGATTGCACAAATTTCACAAGGGACGAAGGCCAAGTGGATGAGATCAGAATACGATCCAGACGACTAGCTGCAGAGTTTGGACCATACCATGTAAACCGTCTTCCATGTAAAGGTAAATCAAAAAGACAACAACGATCAATAAAATCGTTGAAAGCCATGATAGAAGCAGCGGAAGCTACCCCACTCGATCGCTCCGACTCACTACGAACTGAGTTGAAATCCCCAATAATCATACAAGGCAAACGAGATTCATCCACAACCGAGAAAAGCCTTTCCCAAAGCCCCTGTCTTTCTATTTCAGAAGAGGGAGCATAGACATTTATGAGCAGACATTGACAATCGAAAACTGACCAGAACCCGATTAAAGCGACAAAACTATGTTCCACAATAGATGACGAAAGCGTGAACACAGATGAATCCCATAGTGACAGAATACCACCTGATCGGCCCGAAGATGGAGAGTAGCAGAACTGCACAGATTGAGAATTCCAGAAACTTGAAACTGAAAACGAAGAAAAAGACTGCAATTTTGTTTCCTGTATAAACACGATGCTAGGACGATTACGATGAACAAGGGAACGCAACCGGTCCCTCTTATGTTGCGCCAAGGCGCCCCGTATGTTCCATGAGATCAGACACATCCCGGGAGACCTTGCGCACTATAAGCGTATTAAGTGGATTTGGGACCGGCTTCTATCGGTTAAAGCCGTTGAATGCAAGCAGATTCAGAAGTACGAGCCCTAGCGCCCAGACGTTTACAAATGTCCCACAGAGCTTCGCCCGATAAAATTGGAGAAGGAATAGTCGCACTATGTTATCCTATACTACCCCCTGCTGATGTAGAGGGACTTACCGTTCTGACTAAAGTTTTTCGACGCACACCCGAGACCGGTCGGGCAGAGGAAGAGCGGCTGGAAACACCCCGTACCGGTGCCGGAATAGAGGGGAGCAGAGGATGTCTAGTTACCTTCACAGTCACGGCAGGTATACCAGATTTTGTGCGAGCTGAATTTTGAGAGTCTGGTTGCTTAGCACTTTGGGCCTGTTCCATTTGCTTAGCACTATGGGCTTGTTCTAATTGCTGGCTGAGTTGGGCCTGCACATCCTCTTGCAAGTCAGAGACATGAGCTTGGGCCTGGTCACCAGGTGGCCCATTATTACTTGCAACGTTTGCAGACTCTGATTGCTCAAAATCAATGGATTTGGCGCCAATGGAAGGATTTCGCGGAGTAACCGGCGGCGAGGCAGTGTCCATAATCTTTTCTGTGACAAAAGACGGAAGGTTCGTGCCCGAGTATTCCGAAATAGCAACAGAAAAACTGGTACTCCCTACTTTCAGAGGGACTGATTTTGAGATGAGCAGGGAACTATTTGTGTGGATGAGAACAAAAGCTTGGTCCAAATTAAAACCTGCTAAAGAGTCCGAGTGGGCATAAATGAAATCCCCAAAATACCTGGACAAGCTCTTCATGGTGTTCACATGCCAGGCATGGAGAGGTATCCCTCATAAAGCGATCCAACAAAATCGCCCTCCCGCGCGCTTGAGATGATTCCAGTCATGAAAATGTGCGAACCACTGTGATAGCCATGACCAGCCCGAGTCCTTCATGGCTGTCAAAGTTTCCTCATCTGTGAAAGCAATAGCGAAAACACGATCACCCAATTGATGAACTGTGATGTCGGAAACCCCCTCAGATTTGAACGTTTCAGAGAGAAAATATGTCGTGACCGGATCCCGCGAAATTGCAAGAATGCTCCACCGCAATTTCCCCAAAATTGCATTTGTCGAAAACCCCAAACAAGATTTTTCTGGCGAACTGACCCGCTGAACCTGCTGTGTACTAACCTTACCTGACTGATTCGTTGAACGCTTTGACATGGATGGAGAAGCCGCAGCAGCCCGGGGATGGGATTTCCGGCCCCAATTTCCCACTCCAAAATTAGGGTTTAATCGACTGTTACTTGATTGGTGTCCCCTTGCCCAATCCACAATAAGTCGATTCTCCAGGAGCAGGATGCCATGAAGGATTTGACGAACCTTAATCGCTTCAGATCTATCAGTAAATTCCACAAAACCATAGACGCTACCCGAGCGATTCGGCTTACCACTGATCGTACAATCCACAATCTTCGCATGACGGCGGACTATGTTTCTTAGCCAGCGTTGGTTCATAGAAGGCGGAAGATTCCCGAAGTAGAGAGTGGAAGATGGTTGCTGGCGAGCCTGTGGTCTGCTACCGGAGCGGCGATCTGAATCGCGTGGGTTCCTGTCGCGAGCCATTCTTTTTATAGCCAAATTCTTATTTTTAGTATTTGGAATTGAGAGTTTTATGTCGAGGGATAGAAACTCAAAAATTGACAATAAATTCATATGATTATTTTTTTTTTGAAATTAAATTCATATAATTATAAAATTATTTAAGATTTAAATTACTTTTGTTTTTTTTTTAATTTCATAATTAAAAAATATTGCAAATAACGGTAATTCAAATTGTAAAAGATGAAAACTTGATGGTGTTATTGTGTCATTAATGAGATTTTGAAGTTAAAAAATGGTTATTTGAAGCCATGAGACTTGAGTGGCTGAGTCAACTAATAGAACTAATTGCAATTAATGCACATAAAATATAAATGGCAAGAGATGGAAATTATCTCTGAATAGAATAAGAGAGTTGGCAGGTAACGATTACATATTTCATCTGTCTCACAATAAGTGTCGTACTTTTTCATTTTGAGAAAAATACAGAAAAATTAGTTAGTGTTGTTGTATGTTGATTATTGTATCCTCATGCACATATGTTATAATAAACTAAATAGATACTAATTAACTTATTATAAGAACATTATTGGTAATTAATACATAACTAATTTACTGAAATTGAAATAAAATACCTATTTTAAGAAGGATGGAGTATAAGAAATTAAAATTTTAGTGTTAGAAAGTTATCTTTTATGTTGAGATTCGTCTCCTATAACTCTGACAAGTAAGTTGTCACACATGAAAACCGTCTCTTATAGCTCTAATTAAGTTGTCTCTTGAATTTCAGTTTCTTGTACTAGCACAAAATTGTTGTATGTTTTTGTTTTTTCGGGTTGCTTTTTGTATTCCTATCTTTAGTAATGAAATATCGCTTTTTCTTGCTTTGCTTAATGTGTTGGTCTTGTTTTCTATGGTCAACTCGTTTTATTAGTTTTGATTTGCATTGGTCTTTGTTCAAATGTAGCATTATTTGCTTATGTCATGCGTCTTGGTGCGTAGCATTAGTTACTTGCACATGAATTATGTTGATTTGGCCAATTTGGTCTGGTTTGACATTAGTAAATTGCGTTCGGTCATTTTTTCGGGTGTAGCATTAGTTGTTAATTTGTTCCTGGTTGCTTTGATTTCCCTCCTGGCATAGCATTAGTTGCTTGTGCCCGACTGCCTTTTTTTTTGGAGTGTAACATTAGTTACTTGCGCTCGATCTTTTTTGTTCTTCTTCTGGTCGTAGCATTAGTTACTTACAACCGACTTTTTTATTCTTCTTTCCGGTGCGTAGCGTTAGTTGCTTGCGTCATGTGTTATGTGATGCACGAAGCATTAGATGCTTGTGTGCGACTAGTCGTGCTCGGATATAACGTTGAATCATTCTTGTGCTTGCTGTGTGTGTTTTTTGCGAGAATAAAAGACAAACTGAATAGTTACTGTGGTGTAGACAACCTATAAAAACAATGAAACACTATGACAAACTGTCATAATGCCAAGGATAAACATTTAAGTCCATAATAACTCAAAATAGCCTCAAAACAACACTAAAATCATTAATAAGCAACACAAGCTCATGTAGCAAGGAGAAATGCAAAACCAACCAAGAATAACCAATAGTGAGGAAAACATGGCAAAAGAAGTGCCGAAGTAGAATGATTTAGGGCTAGACAACATGTGTAAATCACGAGTTGTCAAAACCCTCAAACTTAAGCTCAAGCATGTCCTCGTCTGAGGAAAAAATTGAAAACCAAAAAGACCTAAATGGTGCTACTACCTACTCTACACTACATGCAATCCTAACAATACATATAATTGGGCACTCAATCTAGCATGACAAGTTTGCAGAAGCTTTCAAATTCTCTCATAGAAGCATTGGATCAATATATCATCCAAAACACTACACTACAAACATATCACAATGACTATCAACATTATTATAGCAAGGAGGTTTCACTGTGTGTGTGTTCCTTGTGATTCCAGGCATCTCTAGATTGCACAGAATATGCAAATTCACGACAAGTGCTTCACTCCATAGGTTGGGCTTGATATCACTAATCCACTAATCTATAAGTCCTTGACTATCTTGATCAAAATGACTTAATCATGTTGTAATGTAAGGTTAGGGTCAAGGTGTGGAATTGATATTTCACGAAACTCATCGACACCTTAAGCGAACTCAACATTCACCTAACTCACCATCACACATCCCATATATTCCCAATCCCTTATGTATACATTCATCACCCCCTACTTCTCAAGTAAATATCTCTCTCTCTCTCTCTCTCTCTCTCTCTCTCTCTCTCTCTCCCTCTCTCCATATAGAGCTCATTGAATTCCCCTCAAACTTAGCTAATACTAGCGAATAAGTAGTATCACGTCAACCAATTTTGTACCAAGACAAACCAACGTACCCATTAACCTACACTAACCCCTCTCATGTACACTCATCCTTTAACAATACAAACATTGAGTTCACTTAAGCGCAAGGGTGAAACACGTACGTAGGCATACACAAGAATAAGCACATAGGCTTGTAACGTGGCAATCAACATAAGGCCAAGTCTCAACGGGGGAGACTAGCGAAAAACATGTAAAGGTAGGATACAATTAAGGTCAAACGATCAAAAATGGCCTAGATCACCTCCCTCAAACCAAGTCATCTTAGTCATTTCACCTCATAGATCAATCAAACACAATTCTAAAGCTAACAAATGCATAGACTTTCCTAAACATGTTACTACCCTCACAACCTAGGAAACCCATAATCAAGGATATGTTGTGCAACATCATCAACCAATCACATGGTATAATCAAGACACTCATGCAATACACCCATAGGCAATACAATAAGTCACGCTCAAACATTCAATCAATCATTACCAACCATTCATATCATCGAGAATTATTTTCTTATATAGATTCGTTGCAGCTAAGAATTCTCAGTACAATTCTTTTGTATTTTATGTTCATTGTACTTTTCATGTAGCATTCGTTTGGAGATATACTGATTGCCATATCCAAGGCAGCCTCCCGAACACACTTCAAGCTTAACAGTGTGTTCTTATGAGCCTCCGATGCTGGAGTCTCATATCATCGTATTTGAATATAAAATATATTAAAAAAAATTAACACGTAAAAGTAAAGACATTAAGACGACGACTTATCAGTGCGCTCATTTCGACCAAAGGCGTATGCTTACGAATTAGAATATATATATGAGGTTAAGGATCCTAAACTAATAATTATTTGGCTTAGGCTAAGCCACTAATGAGATTATGACACATCATTTAAAAAGTTTGGATCCAGCGGGTCGCTCCGCTCCCACAAATTCACTTGGTGGGTAAATGAGTATTTTAATATGGTGACAAACTCTCATTGGCTTGGCTTAGACAAAGCCAAAAAATTCTTGGCTTAAATTTCTTATTCTATATATATATAGAATAAGGAAACTAAACCTAATAATTTCTGGCTTAGACTAAACCAAGCTAATGAGATATTGTCACCTCATAAAAATTACTTGTATCCATTCAAGTGAATTTGTGGGAACAGAGCGACCCGTTGGATTCAAATTATTTTAATGAGGTGTCATGATAACCTCATTAGTGGTTATTTTAAGCCAAAAACTAATTGGCTATATATATATTAACACGTTCAAGTACGAGATAAAATAATGTGAATTTTGGAACATCATGATTGCTCTATGTTTACAATTCTTGAAAATTTCTAAAAGATTGTTTAAAATTCTTGTTCGTAATGAGTGAGTGAAGCACTTGTAATTCTATAATCAGCTTATGCAATGCTATTAATTACCGGCACATCACCTTTTGTAAGGATCCATATCTTTTTTGAATTTTACATATGTTTATTCCATAGTGCATGTGCTTATTATTGTGCAATATCTTCTTCTTTTGAAGCAATAATCAAGCTGACCCATTTTATTCATGCACCTATATATTGACCAACATATGTCTTTTTCCTTGTGATCTATATATATTCATATTTAATTCTCTAGTCTTTCTTTATTTATGTGTTGAGAACTTTCGTTTTATAGTTCTAGTGAATATCTCGCACAATCCTCTCGATTGTTAGATATGTTTTTATTACTTTTTGAACGTACCATATATTTTCTCCTCCACCTAGTATAAATCTTTTGACTGGAAGGGTTTCACTTATTATTATTACGAGATAATTATTTTTAATAATATAACCTATATTAAAATAAAGGAAGCAAATCAATGTGTCTGAATGAACTTCTTCCCACAGATTCTTGGTATGGGTCCTGCAAAGTGGAAACAAAATTTCAGGTCCAGATATAAACTAATGCACCGATTGGTAGATATTTGGGTATTCACCCGAGAACCACCTCATGCGGGAAAATCCCGCGTCTTTATCATGGGATTCATATATTTCATTAGATAATACTTGATAGAAGTTTGAGAATGAACATAGTGAAACCTATCTCTTCCTATGAACAAGTATATACTCAGAACCAAACATCCAACGTGGTGGCACGTGATTGTTTTTGAAGTATGAGGTCTCATGGGTCATGGCTTGACGTACCTTTGCTGGGCTCTCGTTCGGGTTTCAAGACCTCCACTAACCCTTTCTGGGGTAGTGCATGGTAATTTGGATTTTTTTTTATCAGCAATTAGTACTTTATAAATACCACACCCAAAGACTGAGGATGATAAAAGAGTATACGAGAAGAGTCCAATAGTGGAAGTACAAGAAGAGTGGTGGTGATTTGAGTTTTTAGGAGTGTCTACACTGCTAGTGTACCATTTTAGTGACTCATGTGGTGGAAGTAGTGTGACCTCGACAACCTTCCCAAACCTTATATCACGATCTTGACACCTCTCTTTAGCACAAGACTTGAAATTTTCTAGAGGTTATGTCCCAAGTGTGATCCTTAAGGGTGCAGTTATAAGGGCGCGTTGGAGATCTTTAAAGAGGCAGCAAGGTCGTGGTGAGCTTTAGAAAGGTGATAGTGGTGATAGAACCTTGTGTGATGCGAGAGGGATCATAGGGATCTCATGGAAAGGCAATAGGGCTATCAGAACCTTTGCAAATGGGAGAAGAGTCTCGTGAGTTTCAAAGATGCGAAAGAGCCCTTATAATCATTTGAGTGGCGAGAAGAGTTGAGCATCAGAAAATCGATAGGGATCTCATGAGATTTATACATGCGAGAGGCCCGACTTAGCTCCAAAGTGATGGGCGGACGAGCAGGCAAGGAAGTAGACTACCTATGTCACTATAGCAGATGTAAAAAATTTGGTATAACGCTTGGACTGTTTCAATGTGGAGAAGCTTTAGCGTCATGATAAATTACTTGTCTAAACATATTTTCATACTCAGCGTAATTTTGTATCATTGGGAGGGGTATTATTTATGGTTACATGGGTGATCCACTAAAGTAGAGCACATATCTCATCGCAACGAGAACCTTGACTGACTGAGATGGTTGCAAATGAATGAGAGGACGAGGTTATATTGGAAGTCGAATATTCGGTAAATTCATTGTAGCGGGATAATAGCGTTGTAGTACCTAGTATGTTTCACAACAACGACGGGTTGACACTATGGTAAGTTTCTTAGATACCTTAACTGGTACGAGGATGAGAAACGGATTTGAGTAGCTTCATAGTATGAGATCCAAACAATCTGCTACAACGCCTAAGCTATGCCCCCCCCCCCCCCCCCCCCCCTTTTTCTCCATTTTTTGTCTTTCTCATTAGTACATTCTTGTTTTCATCACAAACACATTCTTCTCAAGCTATTGTGGCCTTTTCTTTCATGTGTCCAAGAATGTGTATATATATATAAGCCAAACATTTTATGCTTAAGCTAAGCCAAACTGTTGAGGTGATGACAGCTCATTAAATTTCACTCATACCCACCCAACTGAATTGGTGGGAGCAGAGCGACCTGCCCGGATCCATGATTTTTAATGATGTGTCATTAACTCATTAATGGCTTAGCCTTATCCAAATAATTCTCCTCTATAGCTTTGAGTGACTTAGTTATTGATGTCTCGTTAAAGTAGGACGAGTGAGGATCATTGAGGAGACTCAAAGATGGCCCAATTGGGAGACGTAGAAAAGTAAAAAAAAAAGTTGACTATTTTAAAGGAAACTAGTCTCTTGGTGATTTTGGGGACAGCCTACGCTATTACATAAGCGGCCACCATTTGTTAAAAAGACTTCAAATTACTTTTTGGAAAAACTCACCAATAAATACTAGTTCATATATAAGTGTCCTAGTAAGGGTATCTCAAATGTTACAACTTAGAAAACCTCGTATGAAGCTCATTTCATCGTTAAGGTTCTAGCTCCCTTGCTGAGAACAGTTAGTATGAGTTGCTAAATTTTTATTAAATGGAATTCTTACTCAAATTGTACGTTAAGACATAACTATCAGTGTAAGTAATTCTAGTGGTTATATTAGGACTAACGGGAGGCTTGCTCACCCGGATTCTAATACGTAACTCAAGTAATACTTAACATTAAATTCTTCAGTACGTGATTAGGGTTCATTTTTTTTGTCTATCTAATAAGTTGTAGCTCGAGTATATAACTTGAATAATTTACTAAATCAATGAGTTCCTCCACGCGTGGGGACTCTTGAACCTCCTCCTCTATCGGGGGTGTCACTACAAGAAACTGTCAAAACTGCGACGTCCAAATTTTGCGACGTCACGCGTGTCACGTCGCAAATTTTAAATTTGCGACGTCTTTGCGATGTCATTGCGATGACGTGGACGTCGCAATTTTGCTGACTTAGTGTTTACGACGTCCATGTCATCGCAAAGATGTCGTAATTGTTTGGCGACGTCAAAGTCATCGCAATGACGTCGCAGACTACTTTTAAAAAAATTGTATATGCGACGTTGTTGCGATGACGTGGACGTCGCAGAAACAATTACGACGTCGTTGTGATAACTTGGACGTCGCAAATGATGAGTCAGCAAATTTGCGACGTCCACGTCATCGCAACGACGTTTCAAATTTTGAAATTTAAAATTTTAAAAATTTTCACACATTAACCTCGACCTTACCACTCTTCAATCCCATTCTATTTTCATTACCCCTAACCCTATCCTCTTCACTACCTCTTTCCCTCTTCTCTCCTCTCCTCGTCACTCCCTCTCCTCTCATCTTCACTCCCATTTCTGGCAGCTTTCTCTCTCTTGCTCCAGACGAAGCACGTCGGAGTGACGACCAGATTTGGACATCGACCACAACCATATCTCAACATCCTTTTCTCTTGCTCCGACCATGACCTGATCTCGACATTCTCCTCTCCGGCTTCGACCACGTCCAGATCTTGACATCCTCTTCTCTGGCAAGGCGTTAGGGATTTGTCGGCGGTGGCGTCGCGGGCCTGCTCCTCCTCCTCCATCTCGCACCGGCGTCAAAGCACGAGCAGACTTGGGCTCTGGCTGGCATCTATCCTTCTCCGGTGAGCTACAAAGCACCGGCAATAGCAAACACATCTCTCTTCTTCTCCGGCGAGCC
>JAYMTF010006594.1:0-10095 GCA_036897485.1 Pelargonium nanum
AAGCCCATCGACGGCGGGGGAGCCGCCGTCCACATCGCCGGCGGGCCGTGCATCACGGTGCAGTACGTGAGCAACATCATCATCCACGGCGTGAACATCCACGACTGCAAGCAAGGAGGCAATGCGTACGTGAGGGACTCGCCGGAGCACTACGGGTGGCGGACGGTGTCGGACGGTGACGGCGTGTCGATATTCGGCGGGAGCCACGTGTGGGTTGACCATTGCTCGCTGTGGAATTGCCACGACGGATTGATAGATGCGATAAGAGGATCAACGGCTATAACAATCTCAAACAATTACATGAAACACCACAACAAGGTGATGCTGTTGGGACACAGTGATAGCTACACGCACGACAAGAACATGCAAGTCACTATAGCTTTTAACCATTTTGGAGAAGGGTTGGTCCAACGAATGCCAAGGTAAAATTAATTATAATCAAGTTATGTTTTTTATTTTATTTTTTTCGGATTATACTATAAGGTTTCTGAGTGGGTCTGCAAACTCGCGGTTGACACTTTCAAGCCGTTTTACCATACCCAGACTAATCCTTATTCGAGGGTAAGTCACAGTTAAAGTTTATCGTTCTCACCAGAGGTGTGTTGAGCGGGGATCGAATGCAAGCACTCTTCCCACTCACGCAATATGTGTTGCCAACTGTGTCACTACACTTATTTTTTATTTTATTATAATGAGGTGCAAATTGCTTGGTGACTTGGTGTGTTTTTAGTGTCACTCTCTTAAAAAATGTAGTTCAACTAAGTTCCTTTTTTTTTTTTGTTTATATGACTACAACAATGGACGACTTATTGGTTAAGTGGTATAGATGCTCGATATTCAAATTTGAAGTTTCGATTACGAGTCATCCTTAAGAAGTGAGTATTTGTGATGTGTGTAGGTTCTTTGTACTTGGGTGTGTGTGATTATAATAATAAGAGTTGGCTTGACAGTGGCATTATTGTAAATATACTTGATTATAATGTAATTTTGATTAGAATGCTTTGGCTTCTGATGTGAGGTCTTGAATCTGAGTCTTTTAGACAGTTGTATGGTAAATAATTTAATGTAATTATGCTTTATCATTGAAAAAATCTAGATCTAAGGTAATGAACTATTTAACATTTTGAATTTTTGGGTTGTGGGTCATTCTTAAAATTTGGAAAATTGATCAATTTTTTGCTAATATTCCTTTGCAGATGTAGACATGGGTATTTTCATGTAGTGAACAATGACTATACCCATTGGGAAATGTATGCCATTGGTGGAAGTGCTAGCCCTACAATCAACAGCCAAGGCAATAGATTCTTGGCTCCCAATGATAGATTCAACAAAGAGGTGAGAGACATGGACAACACACACATATATCACAATATGCTCCAAAATAGTTTGTTACACTATATATAAAATTATAATTGAACTATCAGCGTAAAGACAGTAACGTTAGCGTAACTTCAAATTTACAGGTAACGAAACACGAGAACGCCCCGCATAGCGAGTGGAAGAATTGGAATTGGAGGTCAGAGGGAGATTTGATGCTGAATGGTGCATTCTTCACATTATCAGGGGCAGGAGCATCCTCTAGCTATGCCAAGGCATCAAGCTTGGGTGCAAGACCATCTTCTCTAGTGAGCTCTATCACAGCTTGGGCTGGTTCTCTTAGCTGCACCAAGGGCAAGCATTGTTGATGCAATGGCTAGCTAGCTAGATCCATTTACTAATAAAGCTTCTTTTTCTTCTTCTTCTTCTTCTTCTTTTTTATTGTGGGAAAGTATGGTAGCAATAAGATGATATTGTAATTGTAAGTAGAGAAGAATTTAGGTGTTTTTTGTCTTGATCTTTTACAATGTTTGTATATTACATTTTGTATCTTAGCTCAAAGTATCAATGTCATGCTAGTTATAGTCAAGCCTCTGGTGCGGTCTGACGCCTTAAAGAATGTCACAAATTGCTTGTTGATGCCTTTCAACTGCATATTTAAATCGAACTCCCTTCAATTTACAGTTTCTTGAGAGTATTCTAGCGGTAATGTCTGATCATGTAAAGAAATTAATATAGTAGAGAAAACTACTCTGATTTTCGTGAGACTATTTAGTTGAGTTCTTGCTTATGTACCCAAATATAGACGATTTCCATCTACCTATAAAACTTGATAAAACAGCTTTAATGTTCGAACCGACGGGTGTTGAAAACCCAACAAAAGAGTTCCAATAAGAGATGAAAACTGTCTTGAACTATGAGTTACTTGATTCTCAAACAAATGTGTTGAAGTGCATTAAAGAAGCTAGAGGTTGTCCAATGAATTAGCAATTGAAACAACATTCTAGCAGAAGAGAGCACATAACATTTACGCAACTCAGAAGTCAAAATTATCAAACGATTTCACTAACATTTAGATAACGCACATATGATATTAAACGAATGTGATGGTTAACGTAAAAACCTTACTTTCGCCTATTAATTCGAGGCCTCTTTCTTTTTCTTTTTCCCCTTAGTTTGCCTCACAATCACATGGGGCATTACTGTATAATGTTGGGTGTGGAATGAGAGTGAGAACAGTGATTTAGACAAAAAGGAGAAGCAGCATTTACTATGTATACACATCTTAGTTTCTACTTTCTATGGTGAAGTAGGAACCATCCGTTTACGTTGCTATTTCCATGAAACACAGACAAGAATGATCCTATTATTAAAGTGTGTGTCTCCGACAGCCCACAGTTGGCGTCAATCCGCACCAACCATCATCAATTCAAATCTAGTGCTGCCAATTCCCAGCGTCGGCACAAAACAACCACTACTCGGTACATACCGGTGAAACTTCAATTATTTTTTGCTTCCTGCCGTACGTTGGGTACTAGAATCGGCAATTTCAGCAATCACACATGATTTGACACAATTCAACACAAGTAAAGTTGAATTATATATGAATTCAAATATCTTGGTACTCATTTGTAAATTCAATGTATCCATTAGTAAATATGTCACTTCCATATATACTCGCATAGTTTTTGGTACCTAACTCTGGCCTAACTAGAGGTGACAATTCGTGTCTAAAGTTTAATATAGTTAAATGGGTCAATCTCACCAGTTATTAAACGGAATACGTGATACAACATGAATAAGACTCATTTAAAAACCAATGGACAGAACTTAACACTAGTAATAATAACTAGTTCAGAATTATATGATCCAACCCCATCCAGTATATATGACTCATTCAATTTATGTGTCATTTATCACACAATGTTTACAAGTTAAACAGATTCGACACAAACTAGACCCGTTTACTATGAGTCGAGTTACTAGGCACAAACCTACGTAAAACCATGTTGTGTGACAGATAATGGCCCAAATTACCAGTAGCAAGAAATACAAGTTTCAAATTATAGTGCAAAATGTGCACAAATGCTAGTTCTGGTCCAAATTACCAGCTTCACATCAGATACTCAAAACTTCATGGTATACTTAACGAGTTGTCGATCCTGCAACATCTAATTGCTCACAACTTGAGATTCTGGTACCTATCTTAGTCATGTTATTAAGATAGTATAGAAAGTTTCTCAACTTAGTAGAGTATAATTTTAACGGACGAGGTTTCAAGGTTGACACTTCATCAAATCTGGAAGCTATAAGAAATGTTCTCTCCATTGCTCCACCACCAGCGCCCATGTGGGCTCTTAAAATTTCTGCCACTAGCCAAATAGGAAAATCTGCAAATCTAGATGCTAATGGAGTTCTCATTCCAAATGGTTGATGTAAGGCATCAAGTGTGTAAAAGGTCATAAATTCGATACTATTTCACAACATAAAAAGTGTATACATGCATAGTCAATAGGTGAAAGAAAGTGTGCACTACTGACTATACATTTTACCACCGAATAGACTGGCATATTAACAATGCACCATGAGTTCCATCAACCATTACCGAGAGAGAAGACCCCACCCGGAACCAACATGTGATGCATCATCAAGCATAACACAACATTGTTAAGAGTCAACTACTATTAGACTTGTCTATTCTTAGTAGGACAAGACAAGAATGAAGAATATAAAGATTAACTAGAACAAGAAATGTAAGATTTGAGCAGTGAAAAAGAGAGATGCACTGAGTCTTGGGAAATAGAACTAAAAGATCATAATCAAAAATTCATTTAACACGAAGGGATAACACACTGCAAATCCAATGAAAAGCAAACTCAAAATCTATTACAAGTTACCTTTAGCTTGGTACACCAAATGTGGCTAGAAAAAGCAAAAACCGAGCGCTTGGATGAAGGATAGCACAATTATCGATCATATAGCTACATTTCAGTATTCAGAGGGGGAGATGACATCATCAATCTTCAAAATCATCTTGACAACTTGTGTTGCCAGCAAGATCTGCTGCTGCTTCCCAATCAAAGTTTCAAAGACATTTTGCTCCCGCATGTCGTTTGTGCCAACGTCATTGCAGTCTATTCCGCAGTACGGATAATTTTCCTGCACAGTGACCAACGCATAATTAATCTACTGACACTGCGTCAAAAGAAGGGAGCGAGAGAGCGACGGAGACAGAGAAAGGGGCGCTCCAGGCTCGATTAATTATTGTCCTGTTACCTTAATTTGCTGAGATTTCACGGCAGATAGTGTTTCAATGGGTTGGAGGCCACTGTTCTCAGCAAGCGCCATTGGGACAGCATCCAAAGCATCTGCAAATGCCCTGATAGCATACTGCAGAAAATATAAAACAAGGTCAATAACAAATTGCATTAATTAGGTATGTATGCAGACAAAGCAAAGCGAGACATTTTCCTCATACCTGCTCAACTCCGGGGTGTCTATCTGCAGCTGCCTCCACAGCAATTGAGCAAGAAATCTCAGCTGAGCCACCACCATAGACGATGGAATTGTTGCGGATGAGGTTCCTTGCAACACATAATGCGTCGTGGATGCTGCGCTTAGTCTCCTCTATCATCATTTTGTTACCTGATGAATCATCAAATTACAAAAGGCATGCATAAGATCATCTAAAGCCACAACAATGGTTTCTTCTTACTTATTATAGCATATCTGACCATTTTCCTTTTGCTTACCTTCACCATTATATTTTAGAAGTTTATGATTTAGTTGAAAATTTTGAAAGAACATCAATCCCTAGCTAACTTTTCATAATGGATTTATGCTGAATATAAAATAGACATTTCAACTGTGTCCAAATGGTATTCAAGGGAGTAGTATTTAAAGGGATTCAAGTCCAAAAGGTATCAAAAGAAAATACTTATACGATTACATTTCAACTGTGTGAATCATATCTTCTTTAATGAGAGCCTCAGCTATATAGTAAGCAAAAAAGAACCAAATTGGTGCAATTACATTATAACAATGCAAATCAACTCTTAGGATGAGATTGTCATATATATGATAAGAAAAAGAGAATAGTTTTGACAGAAGAACTACCTCCACGAATAAATATAGTGACAGCTCTTGAATTTGCGCAGTGTTCGATGTACAACATTCGATCTTTTGTAGTACCAAATGCTTTCTCTCGAACCATACCAGCCTATGACAAGCAGAAGATACATACAAATCAGTGTTCATTTCACCACCCAGAAGAAACATTAGTTCACAGAAGAAGAAGAAGAAATGACACTATGAAACAAAAATCTTTGGTCAAAATTTTCTTAGTAATAACAAGCAGCCAACAAGAGATATCAACAGATTATAGTTCTAAAAGGCAGTATTCCCTTCCATTGCATTATCTGCAATGATTAACATCCTAGTTTCCAAGCATCAAATAAGCTTATCTAGCAATCATATTTTTAACAGGCAATCAGTGCATCTGACTCACTTATATTGCCATATCTAGACATGATTCTCATCCTAGTTTGGCCTATGGCCTACTAACGATGACTCAACAAAATTCAAGTATACTACCAACAGTGTTAAAAAAATGCCCGAGGCTCACAGTTGAGCCTCAAAAAACTTGAGGGCAGAGGCGCGCTTGAAGTCTTTTAAACTAAATATCCACATAAGTTCCTTTTAAAAAAAAACTATTTAAAAACAACACACAACAGATTCAATGCACACATTCATGTGAAAATTTGTGCGAGTATAAAGGAGCGAACAATACCTTGCCCAGCTTTTCAGTTGTCAACTCTTGAAACCTAGGCACAATTCTACCACCTACAATAAAACCAAAACAATTATTTTGCATGCAATACAAAATAGAATCCTGTCAATGGCTACCAAATAACTTTCTTGTAGAAAATTATATGTCACAAACCTGTGGCTATGGCTATAAGCTCTAACTCTACCCCGCCAACCCACCGAACAGCAGGCAAGTTCCTGTGCATCAACAAGTGATTTGCTTCATCATCAAATCCCCACTGACAGATAACTAATGTAGCACCAACATCCTGCAAAAACCAATAGCATAATAGTGAATAGTGAGAATATGATATGTGTCCAAATAATTAAATGAGGTTATAATAATCGTAATCAATAATATATTAGACTAGAAATATAGCAAAGAGCAGTCCCCGCACCTTGCATTTCTGAACCATGTCATCAAAATACTTCTGCTCCTGCAGACGTAGGGTTTGGAATTTCTCTACTGTATCAATGTCAACCTTATGTTTAGTCTTTGGCTTCGGTGGCTCAAAGGGGCAAGTCAGAATGGCAATTTTTGCATCCTCAATTATCTTCGGCATCTGAGGATGACTCATATCCTTGTCAACAATAATTCCATAAATGAGCTCAGTGTCCTCTAACTTCCCACCTACTTTGCCCTCCACTTTGATTAAATCCAAATTGACATCCTTCCTTTCCAAATCTGCTACAGCAAGAACAGCTTTGACAGCAATCTCAGCCAGACTGCGCTTGCATCGATTCACACTGAAAAAATACGAAAGTTACATTTTAATCACAGTAACAAAAGGTATTTTCCATGCCTCCTTTGAATTGCTAAGGTTTAACCAAAATTATCTTCATCTCATATTCACAAGTATTGCCTCATTGCCTGCATGTTATCTTTTTCAGTAAAAAAATCTCTATTCTTCCAATTGAACTTGTGTTTATCAATAGATAGTGAGAAAGGCTGCTAAACCTTTCCACATGATGCAACAAATGGCAGTGCACAAAAACGTGGAAGTGAGACATATTATAACTTCTTTTCTAATACAGATGAACAAAAGGCGCAAACAGGTTAAAAAATAAAAATAGCAATGGTAAGAACATGATGATGAGATTATATAACTAGAAGCAAGTATTAGAAAAGGTAATACAAAGACAAGGACTATTGCAGAAGAAAACCCTATAATCTATATATGAATATATGGCAAAGACAACGTAAAAAACTGACAACATGGGTGATGTAGCACCAAAAAAGTGGGCTGACTTACATCTTTGAAGACAATGTAGTCATGCAAGGTTGAACCAAAGGCTCAATATTTGTTGCATCAAAATCGAATTTCTGAGATATACACTCCAAATGGTCATAAGCTATCCTAGAAGCCATTTCATATCCCTCAGCAATACGGATAGGATGAATACCACGCTCTAGTAGTTTCTCAGCCTGCTCCAACAACGCACCAGCCATAACAACAACACCAGTTGTGCCATCACCAATCTCATAATCCTGGCTTCGAGATAGTTCCACCATCAATTTTGCAATTTGGTTGTCAACATCCATCTGCTCCAGGATAGTTGCACCATCATTTGCTGGCAACATGAAAAATAAAAGGTAAGGAATCCTTATTGCAGAGGAAACACACACTAATCACGTAACAATCAATAAATACATATGTATTGTAACTACAGAGAGAATTCATTTCATATATTAACATGAGAATGGCTGTGCCTAAACACACATTCGTGTGGAATCAGACATGCATTTGCAAAAAGAGACCTCAAAACTCTAAACAGCCAAAGTACAGTAAAAGTCAGTTGATTCACAGAAGCTACAAAAGTTATTGAGTGGTAACAGGTTTAAAAGTAAAGATAGCATAGATATCAGCTGCACAAGCCAATCAAATAATGCAAAGCAAAAAACAATCACCATAGCAGCGATCAAAACTTCCATCACATCATAAACAAAAATTTCATAACCCTAAGCACACAATTTTCAGCCTAGATCTCTTTACTCTCACTCCAGCTTTTCGATACAGATCCGCACATAAAAAACAGAATGACAACACTCTGTCCAAGCAACACAAAAAGAACAAAACAAACTGTTGCTGCAACTACTAGATCAGTAACCAACACTACCTAGAACAAGATTATTGAACTCTTTCACTATACAGCTTCAAAAACTCAAACCGATCGCAACAAAAAAAGCAAAAGCAAGCTCAGAGCATCACAGAAACGAAATAAATCGCAGAGACGGGGAGAGAAAGTGGAACATACTGATGGTGACGTCGCCGTCGGGGCTCTGGAGCATCTTGTCCATGCCCTTGGGACCGAGCGAGGTGCGGAGGATGCGAGCCACCGCCTTGCCGGCGGAAATGTTGGACTTCTGAGCATCGAGACCTCGCAGCCTGGTCTTCGATTCTTGCTCCCGCAGTATTATGAACGGCCTTCCGTACTCATCGAAGGCTAGCGACATGTCGTCGTCGTCTTCGTCTTCGTCTTCTCCACTCTGGAACCAGAGAGAAGAGTGTAGAAGGAGCTCTGAGGTTTTGTGTACTGTGACAGTGTTGGTGGTTCGCTTCAAGCCCTAACTCAGTTCATTTCTATGTATGTTTCGTAGGTATAGTGTGGTGTTTATTTGCGGATCCGGGTTCAAGTTTGGATCATTCTTGACCCGGTATTGGTGATATTGGGCCTTACAAATTAATGGACTGTGCTTATGAAAGTTAGTAGGTTTTGGGCCATGACCACTTGAAATGAGGATTGAGTAACAATTTATTATTATTAACCATTCTTTCTAACTAACGGAACTGACAAGCTAACCCAAGTTTGACACTAAATCCGATGACCTAGGTAAAACATGAGGTACCCGGTTCGTAGACCGATTAATATACCAAAAATATATTTAAAGAATAACCAGATCACAAATATCTGAAATAATTAAACCAAAAGCATTGCTGTCACTCTCCCCTCCTAGCTTGGATTGCAGGGACAACAGAAGTTGCGTCACACTTTATGACGAGGTCAAGACAGCCTATCTCACTTACCCATTGGACAATCTCCCGAATCGCCATTGCTTTACTTCCCTAGCCGAGAATAAACCAAACCAGGACCTCCGGCCACCTCCACAGTAGCGACCCGAACTCCCACTTTATTTTGATATGTAAAAATAACGTCGGTATTTACCTTAAGTCTTACTATACAGTTTTGCTAATTTTATGTATTTGAAAAAATGAATTTATCGTTTAGATAACGAGTTCTTGTCTTGATGGCAAGCATTTGAGTTATTGATTACAGTTTTTTTTATGTTGAATAAATCATCGGACAATCTTCAAATAATCTCAAACGAGTATATGAAGAGCACGATGGATGCATTATCAAAACATGAGATGCTTAGTCAGATCATGGAGCGAGGTTGAGTCTGATGCGCTTCGAGCGGTTTAAGTTTTGCATATTAATTAGATGGGAGGACATCAAAGTTTAATTAAGTGGGTTGGTGTTAAGAAGTTTCGAATGATGGATTCAGTGACCCTCCATAAAAGTTTCCAGTAATTTGGTCTTATGATTTTCTTACATATACAACTAGTTTAGGCGTTTTGTCTGATTTCTTGTAACGAGAAAGAGTCAAATAAATATAACTACATTACAAGTCCTTAAACCTTTTCAATCACATACTAATTTTAAGCTCACAAAAATACTTTCCCTCTCCACAAACCACCCAAGCCCGAACTCAACGCATAACCAAACATTTGCTCAACAATCAAACTATAAAAAAGCATCAAAAACCCTCCATATATCCTCATCCTCCTGTTTTTTTATTTATTGCAGTGTTTCTCTACGCATCTCATAGAGACAACAGCTGCATTCAAATAAATAAAAACACACAAAAAAACAGAAAATTACAAAACCGCCCCATAAAAATGGCCCGTCAACTTGTGCTCTTTGCCCTCCTCTTCCTCGCCGTCGTCGGGATGGCTTCCTCCGCCGATGAAC
>JAYMTF010006595.1:0-10095 GCA_036897485.1 Pelargonium nanum
TAAAAAAAGTTTAGGGACCAAATTGGGTCAAAACATCAAAGTTCGAGTACTAAATTGGGTCTTTTACCAAATAAAAAAATAAGAAAAGGAAAAGCATGAGTGAGTGGGTGAGTGGAGTTTGTATTAGCAGACAAAACTCTCATTCCAGCATCTCCTCCACCCACGATACCCTTTCACCACCATTTCATTACCCATTGCTTCCGTCTTCAATTATAAAACCTTTATCAACCATAATACACTTCAATTTCTCCTCATAACTCTTCTTCAACTTCCACTCACTCATGGCTTCTTCTATGCTTTTTCCGGCGCCTTCCATCGCCGTCTTCTCCGCTCGCCGTTCGCGCTTCTTTGTTCGCTCCTCGCTCGACTCCAACGTCTCTGACATGAGTATTAATGGTAATTTATTTCTCCCGCAAATTTGTACGGTGAATTTGATGTTTCTTTTTTGGTTAATCGATCATTCTTAATTGAGTTCGTTAATGAAGTTGAAATTGAAGGACTTTGTTTTAGTGAATTTCATTGAGTTGTGACTTAAGTTTTGCCCTGACTCATTTTTCGAATTATTGATTTTTTTTTTGTGTGAATAAAAACAGCAAATTAATGAAGATACATGACTTACCCACAAACCCAAATCTTCTAGCATATGCCTGCTACATCAGGGGTCTTGTATGTTCCCTCTGAGGTTTGAGCCTCCTTGTCGACGGTATGGGGTGGGATTTGTGGGGTGGGGTTTAGGGTGACGCTCCCTTTGGTAGTGAGAAACATTGTTACTTCGAGTATGACGTCCCGTCGCTGATAAAAAAAAATCAGGGGTCTTGTATAATTGTACTCCAAACCAATCTCTATTGGAGTAAGGGGAGTGCCACCCCTAATCTTTATTGTGCTCCTTATCGGCCCAACGACCATGTGGCAGTTCCTTGTTTTCTAAGCTTTAGATGCTTAGTAATTATACATGTCCCAATTGTTTTCCCTTTTCTAAATCCTGGTTTGTAATTATCCGTGTCCCAATAGTTTTCCCTTTTCTCAATCTATGCATAGCTAATAGCTATGGAGTCCATCTTATATCACGTGTATCGTTCTTTTGAGTGCTTAGACAACTAAAGTTTATGAGGTTTTAGTGTAGTTTAACCCAGGAGGAGCAATATCTTGAACTACACAATTTCATGAAGGGCATTAGGCAGATTTATGAGCATTAAAAGGAGGCCCGATACTACTTCGTACTAGGAATGACAAAAAAAGATTTATATAAAATAATTTTGGTAACTGGTTTGATATCAAGTGTATTCAATTGTATGCGTGTCAAAAGGAATTAGTAATACTTTAATTTTGTGGGTTATGATATTGTTGTTGGATCTCATTGTATATATGGATGGTTTCTTGCCAGCTCCCAAGGGTTTGTTTCCTCCAGAGCCAGAACACTATAGGGGGCCAAAGTTGAAAGTGGCAATAATTGGTGCTGGGCTCGCAGGGATGTCAACGGCAGTGGAGCTTTTGGACCAAGGCCATGAGGTCTGGCTGTTCCCCTGCTGCTCACTATTAATTTCTTCATTAGTGCATTGCTCATTATTGACTTATTGTTTCTCTATGAATCCTTCCTTTCCTTCAAAACTCAAACAATGAAGTGAAGTTTTCAAGGGGGATTGTCTTACTGGTTCTATCTCTATGCAGTAATTTTGTGTTTTGCACCAAACATAATTATTTATATTTAATTCTTACCGTTTATGCTTTAACTTGGAAGGGTTTTTTTTTGTGTGTGTGTGTGTGTGGTTTACTTACTTTCCATGATAGTTAAATTGATTAATGCATTGAATTTATTCAGGTGGATATATATGAGTCACGGTCTTTCATTGGTGGAAAGGTGGGCTCTTTTGTCGATAGACGAGGCAACCATATTGAAATGGGCCTCCATGTTTTCTTTGGTTGCTACAACAATCTTTTTCGTTTGCTGAAAAAGGTGAGTTCGCTTACCAAATAGATTTAATATTTTTGCGATTTGATTCTGGTTCTTTAATGCTTTTCAAATCAAAATTCTTCAATCTAAAGAATATTTACTCCCTGAGTGGGAAACATAGTCTTATAAAACACGGGATGACAATCAACCTAACACCCAATGACTCTTTATGCAAGAACTGATTGTGTGGTATCTTTCATGTCATTGTGTGTTTTCCTATATGGTAACTTAAGTGATTAGAGGTTATGTAATTAGGAAAATTTTAAAATTTCAATTCCACTTTTGCAATGACATCAAGTGAGGAAATCTAACCTGTTCCGAGATTATTAAAAAAAAAAAATTTACACCTTTATAACTGTATAATTACAATGTTGAAATGGAAAGTGAAAGATAACATCACAGGTAACAGAACATTTAAGTTAGAACTAGTTGTCTTCTACATGACCAGTGGCAGTGTCTTAACATGGATTGTTGGTGCTAAGAATTTATATGTTTTCCATAAATCAGAAAGTAAAAGATTTTGAAAATTATGTGATGTCTATGCTTTTGCTATTGGACCATGGAAACCACTCTACTATCATCCTTTCTCAGTTTTAGTACCCTGTTGATCACCCAAAATGGTTAAGTGAGTTTGAACATGTAAAACATCCTTGTCTTTATGCAAATTCTCACTTTTGGAATTAAAACCTGTTTATGCAATGGATAGTTACTTTTGTGGTTTTTGATAATTCTTGCTGGATCTTTATTTTGAATCTAGGTGGGTGCAGAACAAAATCTACTTGTGAAGGATCATACTCACACTTTTGTAAACAAGGGTGGTGAAATTGGTGGTATGACTGAATACTTAATCTCATGCTGATCATATTAGTTTGTTGCAATAACATTTGGTAGATTTTTTTATTTTAATATTTAAACTTTTTGGTACTGTTGGACCCTTTAGGTATAGAAGTCTTGTATGTAGTATACAATATTTGACTACTTCCAACTCATATAACATATCCAACTTGGTTATCCAATGCAGAACTTGATTTTCGTTTTCCAGTAGGAGCACCATTACATGGAATTAATGCATTTTTATCTACAAATCAAATAAAGGTAATATTACTAGTCTGTGACCCCTTCTACAGCAGTATGTTGCATATAATCATTTTTAATTATTTAACCCTACTGTCTACATCCTGCATCCAGACACTAATGTTTTAGTATTTTATGCTATCCTGGATACTCTGCTTACTGGAAACTGGTATTCAGTGTTTAGTTTGTCGAGCCTATGTGCCTTCTTGGGGACAACAAATTAATTCATTTCTTGACGTATTAAATCTTGATTGTTCAAGAGCAGACTTATGATAAAGCAAGAAATGCTCTCGCTCTTGCATTGAGTCCGGTTGTGAGGGCTCTTGTTGATCCTGATGGAGCAATGAAGGATATACGGAATCTGGATAGTGTAAGAACTTCGTCTTTTGCTATGTTCTCTTCCCTTGAAATTAATATTTTGAGTAGTCTGTGTTTTTTTTTTCCTTTACTGTTTTATGGAGTGGGAGTGGGGAGGTTAAGCTATGGCACTGGGAAACAGTTGGATCCAGCCTAAATAATTTTCATGGTCATGTTTTTTTCTTGCTATGTTCATGATTCTGTGCTCTAACTATGCACCAGCTGATCTTATTACATTTATGCTTCTGACTGCAACTTACATTTACTTCATCCAGATAAGCTTTTCTGATTGGTTCATGTCCAAGGGTGGTACACGCGTGAGCATCCAGAGAATGTGGGATCCTGTTGCTTATGCTCTTGGGTTTATTGACTGCGACAATATCAGCGCTCGGTGTATGCTCACTATATTCTCATTATTTGCCACAAAGACAGAGGCTTCCTTACTGCGTATGCTTAAGGGATCTCCAGATGTATATTTGAGTGGCCCTATTAGAAAGTATATCACAGATAAAGGGGGCAGGTATAGTTGTGAAATGTACTGCAATAGTTATTTACTGGTTTGTTTATTCTGTTATCTTCTTCATCTATCTGCTTTCGCTGATGGTATAGGTTCCATCTACGGTGGGGATGCAGAGAGATTCTCTATGATCGATCTGCTGATGGAGAGACATATGTCACAGGAATTGCCATGTCTAAAGTAAATTGCTTTTCATTTCAATCCCTTCTGTTTTGAACCTATAGTTGAACTTATCTAATATTGAGCGTGTTTCAAGTTTAACAATTGAATTCCCTATAAGTATGACAATATGAACTATAGGTTTGAATGAAAACAATTACTCTTTTCCTCCGAGTTAAATGTTTCGTAGGCAAAATTGTTAGTTGCATCCCTTGTTGTAGGAAAAACTGCTGTTAATTTGGTTGGTCTTGGAATTTTATTTTATTTTTCATTAGCAAAATCATGTGTGTATATGTTTAGGTAAAAATGATATCAGAGAAGGGCATGTTTTTTGCTATTAGTTTGAACATCTCAAAGATCATTAAAAATCTGGAATTATGGGTGATGAACACTTGTTGCAGTCTACTGCAAATTATATATCTGAACTAGTGAATGAGGAATTTTCAATACACATTAACTCAGTTTGACTTAGTGGAAAACAAAGATCTCAATGAAGTATTAGAAGTTATAGAATTAGATTTGTTGAGATTTCTCATCAAGGGTTGTATGGAAGAACAGTCATTTGCAACGAAACAACTGAAACAAGTATTTGGGTATTTTGTCCGGAGTTTGGGCTTCTTAGTTGATGTATACTATTTTTTTTTTCCACAGGCGACAAATAAGAAAATTGTGAAAGCTGATGCTTATGTTGCAGGTATGTGGTTATCTCCTCCCATTGATTTTAGATATACTATTCTTTTCATTTCAAGGGAATGATTTAATCAGCATTGAATATTTTCTTTTGGCAACAGCATGCGATGTCCCTGGAATTAAAAGATTAGTACCATCACAGTGGAGAGAATGGGAATTTTTTAACAACATATATGAGCTTGTTGGTGTGCCAGTTGTCACAGTGCAACTCAGATACAATGGTTGGGTTACAGAGATGCAAGATCTAGAACGTTCAAGGTGATTCTCTCTTCTCTGCTGAGATTACTGGTCTGTGGGTACGAAATGATTTTGTGCGAAGGGCCAACAACACTATCCCCGTTTGTTTCATTTTCAATACCGACCAGGGATTGCTACCCAACTTCATTATAAAGTCTCTTGCATGAATACTAATATGTGTTTTACCTTTTATTCATAGGCAACTGAGCCGAGCTTTTGGGTTAGACAATCTTCTATATACTCCAGATGCAGATTTCTCCTGCTTTGCAGACCTTGCACTTACATCTCCAGAAGATTACTACATTGAGGGTCAAGGCTCATTGCTCCAGTAAGCACAATATATTGCAATCATTATCATTCCTAAAAATTTCATTTTCTTATTCTTTTAATTCACTGTGAAATGATGTCACGGAGCAACCTATGCAATTATTATAGGTTCAAAACCCCTTAGTGATAAAACTGTAAAGCTTTACGTAACGAAAGATCGTTTTAAATAAAACTCAACTTTTGGTGTAAAGTGAACATATTAAAACACATTTCTGATCAAAAGAGATGCCTTTATTTTTTAATCCTTTTTGTCCTATTCTGTTTCATGTATTTGGCACCTAGTTTTGTTACTTGTTAGATGTATGCCTAAGTACTCTCATCCAGGATAATGTTTCATGCGACTTATAACAGTATTGAGAAGCTATTTCTAGGTATTAATTGAGACTTTTCCTTGCTACCATCATTTTGCTTCTTGTCACCATTAGCAATTTGCTGTGTTAATCTTGTTTTGTGTGCCATATCTGTCCTCTCAGAGTGATACATCAGAGTAGACAAGTTCAGCTGCAAGTTATTGAAATAGACAAGGGTAAAATAAAATAATAACAAATTGAACAATATGGCTCTTAGAATTAGGAATTTGTGGACATGAGTTGGTGCCAACAAACCAAAAAGTGTATGTGTGGTTACCTTTCCATAATTAGATTGTTTTGCCTTCATTGGATTCAAATGCTTTAGTTTGTACTGTGCTGATGTGTTTAAAAATGAGGGCCAATTCAGTGGACAAATTTCACTGTACCAGTGTCTGAATTTGGCTAAGCAGTAGAAATTTAGAGCCTTGTTAATTAACTCAACGTGTAAGCTCCAAACTATGTACATTGCTTTGCAGATGGCCAGATTATTTGTAATGTTAAAACTATATGATCCTTTGGGATTCATCTTTTCCATAAAAGAATTCTTGTTTAAATCTCATTCTTTCTAGGTGGACTTGTTTTTATCTTTCCCTAATTAATTGAATATTTTTCAAAATTTCAGATGTGTCCTAACACCGGGTGACCCCTACATGCCCTTGCTAAACGATGAAATCATAAGGAGAGTTAAGAAGCAGGTCAGTAACTTCTATAAAGATCTTTTGTTACTTGGATGACTTCTGTTTTTTTTTTTGGATATTTATTACTTAATAAACTTGATTGCCACTTAAGCATAGGTTCTATTTTTGTATTTCCAAGTTGCATTGAACTGGTGTTAAAATTTTATTTGTTGATAAGTACTGTTCTGAAAGATTGGTTAACACCCTTGGAAGATACTCAAAATGAGGACATGAATTACTTGTATCGATATCTACTACATTTTTCCTTGGTGTATGGGTAAACGCATCCAAATGTTTCATGAGGGTCTTTTCCCGGATTTTTCAACCCTACCCTCCTTATCTTTTCTTTTCGTCTCCGATAGCAATCCTGACACACTATTCTTCACAACTCCCTCTTGGTCAGTCCTCAACAACTATGATGAAACAGAAATGACGAGATGAATTTGATTGGTCTTGGGGATTGTGAAATGGGTTTGATGGGTCTCGGGATTTATTAGTTTGGATGAAGTTCAACAACTTCTAGTACATTTTTTTTTTCTGAAACTTTTTGTTAAGTCAGTATTATATGCACAAAAGATCAAACAAAAATTCTAATTAAAAATAAGCATTTACTATTTTGCGGGTGAGAAATAAATCACTAGATTAAATATCATAGATTAGACTCAAGTATAGTTGTTAAAGGCACACCTTAGGGCCTAGGCACAAGGTTTTAATCACAAAGGGGAAGGGCTGCACCGCATCAATGCTCAGGCAGGTGACATGTAACATTCATGCACCTAGGACAAATGCTATAGGCATGAAAAAGCTTATCTCAAGCATATATATTTATATGGAGTTTGATTTTTCTACACCCTTAAGACTGTTCAAAAGTATAAATTATAGCCCCTGGACTTTATTTTTTATTTTATTTTTTTCTTTCCCTTCCAAGTTTGCACCTTTGGACTGGCAGAAAGTGTGGTTTACCTCCAGAAATCAGTTATGGACAAGTGAAATGACATTTTTGCCATTCATTTAACTTTGAAATTTTAAATAAATGTCACACAAATAAATAAATAAATAAAAACCAATAAATTAAGAAAAATTTATAAATTTGTGTTTTAATCTCTGATTTGGATTATTCTTGTGTTGATTTCATGCATTTTTTTGTGAGAAATTTTGGAAGAGTTTTGTGTTGATATAATGTAGATTTTTGAGAGAAACATGACGACTTCAACTTCTTTAAAAGAATGCGTTATCATTAGTCAATTTAATTTTCATCATATATATATCGTTTGGTAGCCCGATTATGTAAAGGAAAGTGACAAAGTGAACTTGAAAGTTCATTTTCTTGTGTTCGGTTAAAATAGGTCACATGAGAGAGAATATAAAATTAAGATTACTAGAATTAAAAATTCATCACATTGGTTGTAAAGAGAATACCGTCTACTTGGTCACTTGATGGTATTCCTACATTTCCTGACATCCCGATTTTTGATTGACATTTATAACCTAGTTTTTATTTTATTCTCTTTATATTATAATTATTATATAATAATTTACAAACTAGTGTTACTGATCATGTAAAAACTTATGCACTCTTATATTTTTTATGATTGTTATAATGTCAATTGACTAGTTGTTATTTATATTAGAAAAACTCAATTAATTGAAATAAAAAATAGTTTTTATAATTTTCTCTCACATTCTTTTTCATTGTTCTTTGATTGTATCAGGTTTTGGCTTTATTCCCATCATCCCAAGGTTTAGAAGTTACTTGGTCATCAGTTGTGAAAATTGGCCAATCCCTATATCGCGAGGGGCCTGGCAAAGATCCATTCCGACCTGATCAGAAGACACCCGTTAAGAATTTCTTCCTTGCTGGCTCATACACAAAACAGGTAACTTCAAATATGATCTTTGATAATACTCATTTTATGCTTGCATATGACTATCCAGTATTTCTCAGCATTCCACAAACTAATCGATTTATTTGAACCTTTATTACCTACTAAATAATATAAAACTAGGGTTAAAGTTACAAATGGTTCTTCAACTATGCACGCATATCATACTTCATTGTCAATTTATTCTTTTCTTTCAAAATCGTCATCTATGCTCAAATCATTAGTCAACTTCTATTTAGTCATATTTTGCACATGCCTTTACCTCTATTAGTTGGCCGCATGCGTTAAAAGGAAGTTAAATTATCCATTAAATTTTAACATAAGATAGACTTTGGGACGCTGTGCGATGAAGACAAAAGGTATGAAGATCAATGGTGATTTACATGATCGTCAGGAGATAGGTATGACATGCGTGTATAGCATGACTCAATCTCGTGTGAATTTGAGTGTACCCAATCTTTCTTTTGGTGCGGGATAATTAGAGGTTGATGGATGGTTCTAATCATGTCACTCATGAAATTTATTTCGGATAACATTATATTGACCAGATATATATTTTCTCCAAAATGAATCATTGACACGTCTAGAGAAATTTCGCTGAATTCTTTTGGTGGATGTTATCTTTATGAGCTCATGTATTTGATGTATGTCTCGTATAGGATTACATAGACAGCATGGAAGGGGCAACATTGTCAGGGAGACAAGCTTCATCGTACATATGTGATGCTGGCGAGGATTTAGTTGCATTGCGAAAGAAGCTTGCTGCCATTGAATCTCAAGAGCTTAGTTTGGTATGATTTTTTATAATCTGTAATTTATTTATTTGGAAGTCATTGTATACGTGAGTTTCATGAAACTATAAATACCATTAGGTAGAAATGCAACATTGTTGAAGCCCATCCCATCATGTCATGGCAGTGAGAAGTTGCTATTGTGGGGTGTAGGATGTATGATATGAATCTCTTGACAAATGAGAGACTCGGGCTGGGGCAAGTTGTGTTCTTACACATTCAAACCCCACCCGACCGAAAGAGGTTCGGGTTTTACCTATAAAATGTATGTGTGTGGTTGCCCGACTCAACTAGCAATTGCCTCATCAAAAACCCACAAATTGCCTGCCATGGCATTGTATGTATGTACAAAATGTCAAGTTTATAATATCTTGAACAAGTCAACTAACTTTTCATTCTTATATTAAACTAACTTTTTAATTTTATAATATCTTCTAAATAATTACCCATCAATTCTTACAAATTTAATAAAAGCGATATTATACTTAATGAATGTCACATGTATAAGATGTATTTCATCAATCTAAAATAAGTGTCATATTTTTTATTTTGGGAAAAATAAAAGAGAATTTAATTAGTACTGTATAATTACTCTTGGATCCTATAGATATAGGAAAATGTTTCAAAATGGTTCTCTCAGTATCGTTTTGTTCCAAACTGGTCCTCAATTTGATTTTTGTTTCAATTTAATCCTCTTAGTATTAAGATTGTTCCAAAATAGTCCTCTTACTATTCATTTTGTTCCAAATTGGTCCTCAATTAAATTTTTGTTTCCATTTAGTCCTATTACTATCAAGATTGTTCAAATTTGGTCATCTTAGTATAATTTTGTTTTAAATTAGTTCATCTCGTACCTGAGCCGACAAATTATGATGATGTGGAAAATAGTTTTATTTTATTTATTAAATTAAGTAATTTTATTTTTTTAACACATGAAAATTACGTTAGTAAGGAGTTGCGAATGAATATTTTGCACGCACACATGACTCGAAAATGCAGATTTTTTCTACAAAATACGAATTGGGTCGAAAAATCGCTCATTCTACACTAAAAATATGAATTTCATCCACGCTAATTTGACT
>JAYMTF010006596.1:0-10095 GCA_036897485.1 Pelargonium nanum
TAATTTATGAGTTCCTTGGGTCTTTCGTTGTGGGTTTGTGAACTTTCTGGATGTTCTTGGTTTCACACATTTGCTAAGAAATTCCCTTGATTTCATCTCCTTCTCCTTCTTTGTAATTTCTGCAGTAGCTTCGATTCAGTTGTTGCGATTCGATTTAATTTTGATTCAATTGTTGAGTTTCGATTCCGTGTTTGTTTAAACTGTTTTTTTTATATAGAAAGGTGCCGAAATCCTATCTTGCAACGGCCTAAAGAACCTATACAAGACATATATATATACAATCTTCAACAAGGAATCATCCCACTCACACAACTAGAATAACCAACTGCGCCACCCTTAGTGGTTTGTTTAAACTGTTTTGAATTTGTGGCCAGTGATGTATGAGAATTGTCCGTACCATCTGAGAACATCACTGTCTCTTATGCATCAAAACCTCTAGCTTATGAGGCTCTTTATTTTTTCTGATTTTCTTTTTCGATTTTTTATAAGAATTTTTGCAATTTTTGGCTGTGAAGATTCACATATTATACCATCAAACTGTGAAAGCCATTCATTGATGACTTGTTGATGCTATTTTCAATTTCTAAGCCTTTTTTCAAATTAATTCTCAGTGAAAAAAAAACATTTTAATTCTTGTGGATTACAACAAACCACAAGAACAATGTGACAAACAGGTAAATAAATTAGAAACGTTTTATTCCATATCTTGATAATGACATTGTATAGACTACAATCTGCACAAATTCTCCAATTGGGTAGGCAAGAAAAAGATAAAAGACCACAAACCCACAAAGAAAAACCCCAAGAAACTCAGAAATTTTCAGATGAATTTGCAACTAACGGTGAGAGAGGAGTTGAGAAGTTTGGTGTTATATGAACAGAGGGTATAATAGTCATTTACATGGCTAACTAACGGAGTTAGTGACGGTACCACATTTTCAAACCACAGGGTAGCCTAAAGTTCACAACTAAAGTTTAGGGGTGACAGATGAAAAACATGTTAAGCACTGGGGGTCCAACGGCAATTATCCCAAATTAGTATCATCGCCGATTTGGTACTCAAATTTGAGAAAACTGTGTTTTATGTACACGAAACCCTTTCGTGCACGATACATACATACATGTACCATTATATTGAATCTCATACGAGGGTTTGCAATGACATGGGTAGGAGAAATTACTTATGCATATCCGACTAGTTAGCACTTAAAAGTTTTTTTTATCAGCAAGCAGTACTTTTATTTAAAAAGCCGTTAAGGCAAGAATAAAAGTACAAAAGCAAGGTACAATAAAAACAAACTGCAAATCATGCTAGAAACTGAAGCTAGAGGAACTAGCTAAGCCAAAGTCAAAACGTGGTCGATTCTCCATTGAGTGAATGAGAAGTCCGAGGGAGCGATGCCAAGCAAGCAGGAGAGAAGAGTGTAACACAAGCACTGCATGCGGAGAATAGTGTCACCCACCACCGGGAATTTGTCGTAAAAAACAAGCCCGTTACGGATTAGCCAAATCGTCCATAAAGTAACAGAGCAAGAACAAGCCCAAAGCTTTACGGACTCGCTTATTACCGCGAACTAAAGAGGGCCACGAACACAGGAGGTCATAGCAGGTATTGGGCAACACAGCAGAGCAAGACCACCACTCCAACACACCAGACCACACACGGGACGACCAATCACAGCTGATCAGAAGATGCAAACACGATTCCGGAAATAAATCACATAACTTACAGATAGTAGAGTCGTGATCAGTAATAACCCCTCGATCATTAAGAAAAACTGCGCAGAGGATACTATTCAAAGCAGCCAACCAAGCAAAACTCTGTATTTTCGGCGGAACACTAGCCTTCCAAATAAGATTCGAGCATGCAAACCGAGCATGAGGCAGTCTCGAATAGAAGCAAAAGTAAACAGACTTCGACGAGAACTTACCTGATGGTGCACCATGCCACAACAGCTGGTCCGGAGTGGAGCTGACGAGGACGACATCAGCGAGAAGGGCATTCTACTCAGCCAGGCTCGACATCTCCCACCCTTGCAGCGGTCGGCGAAAGCGAAGCAAAACCTCCGAACATGGACGTGAAGAGAGAATCGAAGCAACAGAGTGAGCTTTGAGCAGAGACAGAGCAAACAGCCTGGGAAAACCGCTAGCAAGAGTGGAGTCATTCAACCACACATCAACCCAAAATTTGATGACCCTCCCATCACCCAAAATCCACTTAAAACCCCCATGACCAATAATGTCCGAGAACCCCGACATATGCTGGAGTTGCAGGAGATGACAGAGAACCGGTGACGGATTAGCCGGAGTAAGGTCTTAGAGATTCCACGATGACATGCTCCAACCATACTTAGTGCACATAAGCTTTTTTCAAAGGGAGTCCGCTTGAGACACAAACCACCACCACCATTTAGCTAACAAACTAATGTTTGCGATCTCCAATTGACGGATTCCCAAGCCGCCATGAGCTCTCAACTTGGACACAACAACCCAACTCACTTTACACAAGCCTCTCCTCGAAGCACAAGACGACCATAGGAATTTACGCTCAATTTGCTCGAGAGAGCGAATAACCGATTTCGGGGCTCGGTATAAAGACATGTAATAAAGTGGTAATGATGTCAAGGCTGACCATATAAGCGTGATGCGTCCCCCGAATGAGATGTACCAAGATTTCCACAAAGCTAGACGCTTACAAAACCGCTCGATAATTCTGGACCAAGAACAAACTCGTCTCGGGCTAATACCCAGTTGAAATCCCAAGTACACAATAGGCAGAGAAGCAACCAAGAGTTTGGTGTCCGCACACGAAATATTAAGCCCAATGATTCTAGATTTCGCGAAGTTAATTTCTAGACCCGAAATCAACTCAAAGCCGTTAAGAACCAATTTAACAAAGCCAATGGATGAAAACGAATCCGTCACATCCAAGAAAATGATCGTGTCGTCCGCAAATTATAGGTGCGAAATCGAATAATTTCCAATTTTAATCTCACGCAAGTGACAGGATGATTCTGCTCGAGTAAGAAGTAAATGCAAAACCTCGACTACTATTATAAAAAGAAATGGGGAGAGCGGACAACCTTGTTTAACTACCTGAGAAGCCCTAAAATGCGGACTCGGGGAACCATTCACCAAGACCGAAATATATGAGTCCAAACAGTCCCTGATTCACATTCAAAACCGCTGGCCGAAACCCATGTGACCCAAGCATTGGTCAATGAAATCCCAATCAATTCTGTCAAAAGCTTGCTTAAAATCCAATTTTATTATAACCGCTGGTTGCTTGGAAACCCGAACAAAATGAATCAGCTCTCCCGCTAATAAAATGCTATCCAAAATTTGTCGGTCCTGAACAAAGGCACTCTGCTCGTCACTTATTAAGCTCCCAATATGTGGTTTAAGTCGACGCGCCAAAAGTTTAGCCACAATCTTATAAGGGGCGGATACAAGACTAATTGGGCGATAATCGTTGAGGCTTTGAGGGGATTACAATTTTGGGATCAAAACTAGAAAAGTCGAGTTCAACCCCTTTCTGAATTTGCCATTCGAATAAAAACTCTGAACGAAAGACAACAAATCGGTCTTCACGATATTCTAGCAAACTTGAAAGAGCAGCATGCTATATCCGTCCAGACCCGGAGCACGCAACCCGCTGCAGCTAAATACCGCATGTCTTAACTCCGAGAGGGTAAAAGACCTCTCCATATCCGTGCTACAAGAAGAAGATATCCACTTGAAATCGGACGAAGGGAAAATAAGTCGATCCAAACTGAACTCATGAACCTCTCCATGAAAAAAACACGAGCTAATTGTTTGACCTCAGCTGGCTGTGAAACCTTAACTCCCGAATTCCAAACCCCCGAGATTTTGTTATTCGATTATTTAACCGAAGCACATCAATGAAAGAACCCCGTGTTTTGATCCCCTTCCTTGAGCCACCGGAACCACGATTTTTGACGCCAGAGGGATGACAGATCACGCGAACAGGAATGTAGCTCCGCCGATAAGATAGCACGCAGCTGCTCCTCCGCGCTAGATTGGGGACATGATTCGGAAATCAGATCAAGGTGATTGATGCAAGTCTCAATGTCTGAAACTATGTGATCCAGTCTACCAAACACATCTTTATTTCAAGTTTTAAGGGTTGATTTCAGGAGAGATAATTTTTTCTAAAGGCGGAAGCACGGTTGCCCAATTATAGCAAAAGACTCCCAAGATGATGAGACCATGTCCAGAAAAATGAGTGAGAGGTCCAGCAGTTAAGAAAACAAAAGGAACGTGCCCCCTAATTGATGTTTTCGATACCCAACTAGATAGGATAGTGATCCGAACACCCTCGAGGCAACCCCGATTGTGTCAGGCAATTAATAGGAGATGGCCAACATGACGAAATCAAAACTTGAATAATGTGACTCGCTAGGGAGCTTGGTCCGTACCAAGTATAAAGACGTCCTCGGAGTGGAAGATTCAGTAGCAAGCAGTCATCAATAAAGAGATTAAAATCATTCATGCTATGCAGGTCAACTAATCCGGAGGACCGTTCCGATGGGCTGCAAACACAATTGAAGTCCCCTGCTAGAATGCAAGGTAAGATAGAGTCGGATATGACGGACCGAAGTCTTCCCCATAGAGTGACCTTTTCCATAGCCAATTGAGGCGCATAAACATTTATCAACAAACATTCGCAATTGAAAGAAGACCATAAACCCGAAGGACCACAAAATTCTGCTCGATAACGCACGAGTGGAGGGCGAAAATATCAGAGTCCCACAAAAAACATAAACCCCCTGAACGAAATAACGAACCGACGAACTAGCCCAGACACTTTTGCAGTCAAAATCAAAGAACACTTGAACCTTGCTTTCCTGAATAAAAACGACACTCGACTTAAGAGATCGAATGAGGGGCTTGAGACGGTCCCTCTTGTGAGGCGCCGCGCATCCACGCATGTTCCATGAGAGCAAACCCATGACATGGAGCGACGCCGAGACCGAGAATCAGGGTTGTTGACAGTCGGCAACGGAGTCCCGAAGCCAACCAATGAGGTCCGTTTATGAGCCTTTTGCCAGGATTTCGAGGCCCTTACAGAATTTCCAAATAACGTCCGTTGAGTGAGTGGAAGGTAGGTCACCACGATTGACAAGAGCTGGAGCCGAGGAGAGCCGAGTTCGTGGTAGCGTGGCTGAACTTGGGCGGACGATGAGCTTACCCAATCGTGATGGGGTATTACGCATAGCAGCAAAGCCATCTGAAATAGTAGCCTCCGATGAGCCCTGACTACCCTACAAAACCGGGATCAATAATTGAATCATCACTGCGATGCTCAATTCTCGAAGCAACACTCCCCGGGCAAGACGGGGATGAAACCACTTGGGTGGAAGGTGACGGAGTGTAAAACTCAGTGAAAGAGGAGGGTTGGACATTCGACTCAGCACATTCCCCAACCAAGACATCAAAATTGGACGAACCTAGCGTAGCTTTCACTTTCCTCGTATAATCACCCATCTCCTTACAATGTATTAAAACCTGTGCATTGTCCAGAGACTTACCGGTGGCGAAATCTGGATGAACATAGATAACCTGTCCCAGTAGCTTTGCAATGCTTGTATCAGAATCGGTGCACCAAGCGTGGATTGGAAAACCGAATATGGAGAGCCATACGAAAAGACCCCCATGTTTCTTGATATGGCTCAAGTTGTGGAAACAAGCGAACCAACGAGATAGCCACGTCCAATTGGAGTTTTGCATCGTGTTCATGGCTTCTGCATTTTCAAAAGAGAGAATAAAAACGTTCGTGCCAATAGAGCGGACCATGATCGACTGATAGCCTTCCTCAGTAAGTTGAGAGCTCAAAGTGTCGCTAGAGCAGGAAACACGCGAGATCGCGAGAACGCTCCATCGGAAATTATCTAAGAAAGCCATAGCATGCGAAAGTTGGCAACGAAGAGAAGTGTGAGGATCGCTGGGCGTGTCGGTAGTATTATCACGAGAGACCCCCAACGACTTCCTACGGCTGATGTCAGGCGTCCTCCTGCGCTGGGCAGAAGGATTCGATTGAGGCATGACCCGCGACACTCAAGGCGGAAGAGTCGATGCCGGAGACCCGCTCTTTGATGGCAGTTGTTTGGCCCAATCCACAAAGAGCCTCTAGTGTAGTAGCCAGACACCATGAAGAATTCCTTTTACTCTTTCCGCGTCTTTGCGATCCGAGAAACCAACGAAACCAAACCTCTGTCCCTTGGCATTAGGGTTTGGAGGGATAGTACACGAGACGACGTCCGCCTGACGATTGAAGATTGCACGAATCCATCCAGGAGTGTTGTTGGAAAGAAGATTACCAACGTAAAGCGACGCACGGAGTCTGGAGCGACGATCTTCAGCTGTGGCTGATCGTGCCAGTGGCTGCCAAGTTGGCTGTCTAGCGGCGGTCGCCCTATTAGGGTTTCCGGGAAAAGAGGAGCGAACCATTATTCGAAATAGTACCATACTTAAAAGTATTTTTGAAAATAGATGATCAGTTATACTTATGGTTTTACTGATTATTTGTCAACCTCCCAAGAAGATGGTCTTCTATACAAGTACAAAATGTACATAACTAACTAGGAGGTTGACTCAAAACAGATCTTGATCGACCTTACAATGTTTTTAGATCTGAGCAACATCTGAGTGTTCAATGCATTGAAGATGGTGGTTGAAAATCAATTTGCAGAATTAATTGGGTTGATGTTAAAATGATAAATAACCATCACAATTGCAAGGGTATTATAGGATTGAAATTTTCCACATGAGCTACAGTGATTTGTGAATGAGTCTCCCACCTCCTGTGGAAATAGCTCTTGTAGGACCTCTTAACGCTCCAAACTCTGTAGACAACAACTACAGTCAACTAACAACTAAACATCTTTCTTCTCAATTGTTTATAGACATTGCTGCCGGAGGAGACAAGTAGACTACTCAAACAACCACACTTAATGCAACTAATTAGCACTTAAAAGTATTTTTGAAAATGAATGACCTACTTATAATTTTAAAAATGATGTTTAGTCAATTAAATTTTATTCAAAATGTCTCTTTCTCGTCACATGAAATACATGTGATAAGTTATTTCATTAATATTCATAAATTGTCCTTCTTCATTAATAATCTGCATTTCATTAATATCCACCTGATAATATAAAAATAATTGGACTCATATAAGTGGCCTAGCTCTACATATAATTAGCCAAAGTGCAGGCCCAGCTAGATCTGGAAAAAGGGTAACCGACCCGCAGGGTACCTGAAACTTATAAGGTCGGGTTCAGGTCTACAATTATCAACCCTAAAAATCGGGTCGGGTTCGAGTTATGTTATTTATTAAGTTTTTGGGTCAGATATACCCGCAAAAATAATGCATTTTCTACCTAAAACCTAAAATCTGAACCTAACCGACCAAACCTACAACCCTATAGGGTCGAGTTAGGGTTGATGAACCTGAACTCGACCCTACCCGACCCTAAATTTTGCCACCTCTAGGCCCAACTCATTTTATTGGCCCAATTTGATACAAATTTATAAGTACATGCAATCCGACCCGCATTCTCAGAATCGGTTAAAAATTCAACATCACGTGGCATGCCAACACATCTGGATCAGTACCCGGCATCTGTGGCACGCCAAAATCTATGTCACGCCAACACATATGGATCACACATGTCCCGATTCAATGTATCTAATTCATACATTCTCTCCACTAATCAAAATCAAAGAGTTACTACTATAAATACCCCTTAGGGGTTGAGGTACAAATCACTCACACACACTTATTCACATACTTGTGAATTATTCATTGCTAAGTCGGATTCACTTACTCCCACACTAGAGGTGAATTCTCGTGCAACATACGAGTTTTCACTTAACGAGTGTTCTTCCTTTGTACGAATCTTCAAGTAAATCATGTGTTTAAATTTTAGAAAGTCGTTGGACTACGACAACAACGTGTTTCTACACAGACAAGGTCAAGAGCATCGCATCAATTGATTCCATTGATAGGAATGTGTTGAAAGCAGAAGAAGTATACGTGTGTGTTCTTCAGATATTCAAAGACGTTCTTCGCGTTTGTCAAAGATCTCAAGATCTAGAAACATCAAGCTTTTGTGCGTTTTCCGTACGTTTTCTATTGATCCACACACGTATTTCGAGCCCATATCATCTATCACCCTCATCAAACCTTTGAAGTTATTAAAAACATTATGCGTGTTTGTTATAGATCTTTAAAGTGTTCTTCGCGATCTTTAAATTTTCTTCAAGATCTTCAAAGCTCTAAAAGACAGGAATGGAAAAAATGAAATTGTGAGGCACTCCCCGAGTCATCAAACCCACTAAGATGCGCCTCTAATTTTGCATATCTTTCCACCACCAGGAGTACTAAGTACTGAGAAATCTTTGAGATGATGAAAAAGACGGAGGTCTTCGATTGTTCTATTGACATAAGGTCCCAAATTGGAAAAATTCAAAATTATGATGCAAGATGCACGAGTGCGTAAGACATGACATTGAAAAAAATTTTCGCACGACATTTATCCATATCACTTGCGTAGAGTATCGCTCCAAGGTGCCATGTCGAACATTGTTCTGCAAAGTCGTGTTGAGCATTGCTCTTTGAGAAACGTGTTGAGCCTTGCTCCATGAGATCGTGTAGGGAAATGTCCTGCAAGATCGTGTAGAGAATTGTCCCGCAATAAACATTCCAAATTAGATGGCAAAGCGTTCCCGCGATGAACCTTCCACATTACATAGTGAAGCGTTCCCATGAGGAATCTTCCACACAACATAACGAAGTGTTCAAACGACGAACCTTCCACCTTATAGAGCGAAGTGTTCCCTCGATGAACCTTCCACACTTACAAAGTGCTCAAATGATGAGAATACCCATAAAAAGTGTTCGAACAACGAACACTTACATACAAAAGTGTTTCGATGACGGACATACATATACAAAGTGTTCGGACGATGAACAAATACTTACAAAGTGTCCCGAAGACAGACATACATAATGCTCAGATGACGAGGATACACATACAATGTGTTCGGATAACGAACACTTACTTACAAAGTGTCTCGACGACGAACATACACGTACAAGGTGTTCAGATGATGAGAACACACATACAAAGTGTCCCGACGACGGGCATATAGAGTGCTCGGATGATGATCATACACATACAAAGTGTTCGGATGACGAACACTTACATACAAAGTGTCCCGACAATGGACATACACTACAAGGTGTCCAGACGATGAATACACACTTACAAAGTTTCTTGACGATTAATATAAACATACAAGGTGTTCAAACGATGAACACACCCTTACAAAGTGTCCCAACGACGGACATACAAAGTCCTCGGACGATGAGCATAGAAATACAAATTGTTTGGACGACGAACACTTACGTACAAAATGTCCCGACAACAGACACACATACAAAATGTTCACACACTTACAAGTATCCCAATGAAGGACATACAAAGTATCTCAACGACAGACATACATAATATTTGGATGACGAACTTTTTACACTTGAGAGGCGAAGAAGATCACCTTATGCAAACATAAAAAATATCATGTCAAAATTCACTACGTTAGTATTGCGTCATGCCTAATGAAGCAATATTCAACATTATTGTGAAAATGTTAAAAAAATATTGTTTATTCATTCAAAAGACAAGTACAAGGCAGAAACACACATGCATAAAAGAATGTCCAGTTTACAAGATCCATCATTCATGTATGTTTCGAAAGCGAAGACTAGGGGCTGAAAGTTGATGAAGATTGAAGGAGTGCACTAAGAAGTCAACAAAAATTGAAAGGTTGTACCAAAAGGAGTTGACAAAGACTTGGGAGCTCTACCATAAGAGTAGATAAAACACACGGGCGTGCAAAGAGATATATCCCGAGCTATACGCAACGATGATTTACTCGAACACCCAAAAATACTTTTAGGCTGCGTTTGGATTATAATTTTGATGGAAATCATTCCCATTCCAATTCCCATTCCTTCCATTCCCATTCTCATACCCATTCTCATGTAATGTTGTTTGGATCAATCAAAGT
>JAYMTF010006597.1:0-10093 GCA_036897485.1 Pelargonium nanum
TTTGACTTGTAGAAATGAGTTTTGGTTTTCTTTTGGTTTTGGTTTTGGATTCACAAGAGCCTGTTTTTCCTTTTTCTTTTCTTTTGGTTTTGGTTATGAATTTTGATTTGGTATGGAGTAGTGGTATGAATTTTGATTTTGTTGTAATTGGATTTGACTTATTTTCTATTTGATTTGAATTTGATTATTTTGGTTTGGTATGAATTTGATTATTTGGTTTGAGTTTATGAAATTTCCGACGAACTTATAAATTTTCCGGCGAATTCATAAAGTTTTCGGCGAGTTCATGAATTTTTCGGCGAGTCTATGAATTTTCCCGTGACCTTAGGTTGAAGAAGAAGAAGGGTAAAGTCAAGGGCATTTTGGGTTTTTTTTTAAAAAAAATCATCATGTGATGGACACATGACCAAACAGTGTCATTTTCCGTCAAATGTAACTAACGGAATAATCTTTGCAAATCATAGAGTAAGAAATAGTTCGAAAACAAAACAAAAGAGTGACAGGTAAAATGAAAACTTACCATAAGAGGTGAAACTTTAGTTACCCCCTATTTATAACATATGTGAAATCTACATTTCTATAGCACGCACCATGCATGTGTTTTGAGATTTCTCAAAACAAACACTCCAACCATCGTTACATAGCAAAATTTTCCAATTTGGCTGTTCTAGGTTATCATGTTCGTTCTCCTAGTAAACCATTGTCTAAAACGACATCGTATCTTTTTGAAAACGAAAAAAATTTGCAGCACGAGAGAGTCCAGAAAGCCCTAAAACCCCCAAGACTCGTCTCTCACTTCATAAACACAGTTCCTTCGATACCAACTCAGTAGACACACACTCTCTCTCTCTCCGGAAAAGCACATAATAGTTCGTTCGCTTCTCCAGCAGCAGCTTCAGCATCATCATCAGCATCGAAAATGTCTCTGCGAATGTTGAATCCAAATGCGGAGGTTCTCAACAAATCTGCGGCTCTTCACATGAACATCAATGCCGCCAAGGGCTTGCAGGACGTCCTCAAATCCAACCTCGGCCCCAAGGGCACCATCAAGATGTATCGTGCTTTTCTTCTCTTCATTTACATCTCCGATTTCCTTTTTGCTCTTTTGTTTTCATTTTTTACCGTCATTTTGTCTCTGATCTTCTCGCGATTTCAGGCTTGTTGGTGGCGCCGGCGATATCAAACTCACCAAGGATGGAAACACTCTCCTGAAAGAAATGGTTAGCTCTTTTACACTACTAAAACTATAGATCTTTGGATTCAGGATTTGCAAGTTTCTGTGTTATTTTTGCTCCACAGTTAGATATTTAAAATCTGTTTTTTCTGTTTTTACATTTTTTCTTTGAAAAAATGGGTTCAAGTCTTTTTAACCACAGGATCTAAATAGAAAAATCAAGTTAGGAAAGGGATGACTCTAATATGAGGACATTTTTCAATTTGGGGAGGGTGTTTAGGGTTTTAGGGTTGGTGGCTTTGTCTAGGATGGAGATGAACTATATTGGTAGTTATGGCTCTTTTTATTTTGTTTTCAAGTGGTTTATGGAGATTTGTTGTAGTCCAATTGAAGGGCTTTGAATTTGATAAGCTTCCGCCTTTTATTTTTCATTACCTAGAAAACCGGACTACTATTGAGGTTTCTCAAGTTTAAGTCAGAGATGGGCAATCTTTGTTTGCATTTTTTTTATTACTTGCTGGAATCTAATATGAGATTTGTCTATGAATTCTCTTCTCAAAATCAGTTGCTTACATTTGCTCATATTTGACTACAATTATTATTTTTGTTGCTTGGTTTGAAGTTGTAGAATGCTTAACCTAAAACTTGCTATCTGTATCTTTGATTTTGTAATATATGGTTAAAGTTTTGCTTATTAGTGAGAAAGCATTAAGAAATTTTGAAACTTTAGATTTAGTTACTGGAAGATGCTATGGAGTTGCGGTACCATTTACTTTTGTGTGGCTCTCTAATTTCTAGTAAGGACTAGGAATGAGTGAGATCTCTTCTTGATTTGGAGGAGTACAATACAGCATGATCAGTGTTGGAAATTACTTGATTGGTATTAAGTTGCTTAAACATCCATTGTTGCAGTTCCATTTTATGCTTCTGTACTTGATGAGATTTGTAACATTTGCAGCAAATTCAAAACCCAACTGCTATTATGATTGCAAGGACAGCAGTTGCCCAAGATGACATAAGTGGAGATGGCACAACATCTACAGTGATCTTTATTGGTGAACTTATGAAGCAGTCTGAACGTTACATTGATGAAGGTTAGTTGTACTGTTTGGGTTAGTGTCCTGGGCATCTAATGATATGTGCATTTCTAACTAGGCTGGGCTCTTTTAAGCAACTATGGAACAGGCTGTGCTATTCTCCCTAGTTTTCCATTCCTGTATAGATTTCAAGTGTATTTTTTTTAATAGTTTACATCTTAATTTTCGTGTATAATTTGCAATTTCCCTACCCGCTTCTTCCATTTATCTCATACAGTTGGATATTCAGTCTGTCATGTTGCTTTTGGTTCCTTACAGAGAGTTTTTTTTATCCTCCCCTTCCAAATCATTGGTTTTAATTATTTCAGGTATGCATCCTCGTGTTTTGGTTGATGGTTTTGAGATTGCTAAACGAGCAGCTCTCCAGTTTCTTGAAAAATTTAAGACTCCTGTGGTGATGGGTAATGAACCCGATAAAGAGATCCTGAAAATGGTGGCAAGAACAACATTGAGGACCAAGGTATTATTAATATTATTATTATTTTGCTCTGATCTATTGCTTTACTCTCTGTTACCAAGGAGCTGATTCTGAATTTTTTCTTTATATAGTTGTATGAAGCATTGGCTGATCAATTGACTGACATAGTCACCAACGCGGTGAGTCTGCCTGGATGTGTTTTCATCATTGACTGACATCTAGTTTTCATCAAGTTGATTGCATTATGTAGATTAGAATTTATGGTAGACTTTGCATGTTTTTTTATTTATTATTTTATATATATATGTTTGATATCTGGTTTGGATATGACAGGTTCTCTGCATTCGCAAGCCTGAGGAAGAAATTGACCTATTCATGGTGGAGATTATGCACATGCGCCATAAGTTTGATGTTGACACACGCTTGGTATGTTTGTCTAAAGTAACTGTTGTTTGCATTCGTGGACACTATTTTTTTTCCCTTTCTTTTTAATTGGTACTGTAAGGAGCAAGATATCCTGGTAGCCTTTGATGGTGCTAGTAGTTTCACGATGTTTGGTGACTTTGGTCATGTAGTCTGGGCGTTTGAGGGTGTGGGACTGGATGAAGAGAGGTAGAGGAACTGAATTCCTTACAAAAAATTCTGTCTTAAGAGGAAACTGAGTGAATGTTCCGTTAGAAAAGTTGTTACACTTTCATAATGTTTACTTGCTAAGTATGCTTTTCTAGTTGTCAAATAACTAATGGACACAACACACACAAATTTCAATGTTTTCCAAGTGCTTAAGATGTTAATCCCTTAATCATAAGGTGTTCTACGAATCACTGATTAACACCCATGCTTGCTCCTGAATAATTGCCACTTTATCATTCTTCATTAAACCTTTATCCTTTTTACTTAGAATGTACTTTTATGTTAAAATTAATGGAGTCAAGATCTATACATAAAACCAGTTTTCTTATCCATTTTAGGTAGCATTACGTTGTATTGTTGTGCAGTTTGCCTTGTATTGTTTCACAGGTTCTTAGAAGCTTCATTTTATTTTTTAGGTTGAGGGTCTTGTTCTGGATCATGGTTCGAGGCATCCTGATATGAAGAGGCGAGCAGAGAATTGTTACATCTTGACATGCAACGTGTCTCTGGAGTATGAGAAAAGGTACATATTGAGAAACTTTTTTGCTTTTTTTGACAATTGTTTACTGTTTCAACTAATTTACTAAGATAGGAATATTTGGCTTTTCATAAGATCTTAATGTAACTTGCTGTTCAGATTATTTAAATAGTGTTCTTGGACCTCTTAAATTAATGTTTTATCTTGCAGTGAAGTGAATGCAGGTTTTTTCTACTCAAATGCAGAACAGAGAGAAAAGATGGTTGCAGCTGAAAGGCGTCAGGTTGACGAAAGAGTCAGGAAGATAATTGAACTTAAGAACAAAGTATAATTTTTTGCAACATGCAATTATCTATATTTGAGTAATAGTTGTGTATTGTGGTTTATTGAATGTTCCTAATACTTTTCATCCTATGCAGGTTTGCTCAGACGGTGAAAGCAACTTCGTTATTATTAATCAAAAGGGTATTGATCCCCCATCATTGGACCTTCTTGCGAGGGCAGGGGTAAGTTATGGAGATGTGTTTGTATTTTGGATATCGCATTATCCTTGGAATTAGTGTTGCCAAAGGAACATTTGCATTGGTAATAAGTTTTAATATATTTTGTTGTTTGGCTATACTAAAATTAAGTATGTCTGAAAAGGGAACTGTGGGAGGCTTTGCTGATGCCACCTTAGCAATTTATTTGTCAATTGCCAAGTTTACACGGAGTGTAACGAAGTCTGATTAGGCTATTATGGTTGTCCAGTCATGGTTGGTGTTATAAGCAACAACACTTTCCAACTTTCATCTTAGATTACCTAATATTAAAGTTCACAGGCTTGCAGTTACTTTTACAGCTGTTCATGTACTGAATACTTTTTTTTTTTCTTTCTAATTTTGTTGCCTAAAGTGTATGTTAGAATTTTGACACTAAATTGCTTTAGATATACACGTATGAGTGGTTCTGTTAGATTGCCTTGGAATAGTAGTATATTACCAAATACCAAATTTGAAAAATCTTCTGATGTCCCAAACCTGCATATTACTTAACAAACTCGTTAATTTTAAACATTATGTTGGTACATATTCTCGTGTACTTGAAAGTGATAGTTTCTACAAAGGGCACTGTACCTTTAACTATAAGCTTGATTGGAGCTCCATATTTTCCCTTGCGTTATTGGTAATTCATTGCAAAATTAGTAGTAAAGGTTTATTGCATCACTTGCTTTACCTGGCATGTAACTTACTGATTCTTTTGTTGTGTAGATAATTGCCCTTCGAAGAGCAAAGAGGAGAAATATGGAAAGGTTGATATTGGCTTGTGGGGGTGAGGCTGTAAATTCAGTTGATGATTTAACTCCTGATTGCCTTGGTTGGGCTGGACTTGTCTATGAACATATCCTTGGAGAGGAGAAGTACACATTTGTAGAGAATGTTAAGAACCCCCATTCTTGCACAATTTTAATCAAAGGTATTTGATTTGAACTTTTAATCTCCCTTATACTGATTTTTTTTTTTTGCAATCTACAAAGACTATAGCAATTTTGAATATACTTGTATTAATACTACTGCTCATAATGGATTACTTGTTTAATCCTACTGGACACTTTAATGTGGCAGGACCCAATGACCATACAATTGCTCAAATTAAGGATGCTGTGCGTGATGGCCTTAGAGCAGTGAAAAATACTATTGAGGATGAAGCAGTCATATTGGTAATTTTGAGTCTAAAAGTGTCCTGTCATGCTACATGTGATCTTTAATCGCTCATGGAATTCTTAACTTCTATATTTCTACTGCCTGTGTGATCTTTACAGTGTTTAACTACATAAATATTAAGCAGTGTGTGCTCTTACGCATTCCAGATGACAGTTGGGGATTTTCATGTTTTTATAATCCTATTATATGTATTGAACTGATGGATAGCAAGTAAAATGTGCACATCTGCAATGTGCTGTGTTAATCATGCCACCTTAGTTGACATTAGATAAGCCAAAGTAAATATGGCCCATGGAAAATAATATTGTTATGGCTTTATGTAAGAGTAAATATGTCTACTGGTTTCCTCAGTTTGCTTCCTAAATATCAACTGAGTGATCTTGCATTGTTTGACTTGTTCATTTTTTAATATGCTGAGCTAGAACTTCTAGCCTAGAAGTATGTGTATGATAGATTATATAATAAGACTAGCGACAAAGTTTGGCCCTTGAGTTGAATGCCCATAGGAGGTCTTGTAAAAAAGAGAAGGTGCATTAGCATTCAATTTTGTATATTCAGCTTTATTTTCCTTACATAGCTCTTTAAGTTTTAGAGATTTCCTTTTGATTAAGCTATTGTTTCTTTACATAGCTATTGAAGTTTCGAGCCAATATAATTCTTCTGAATATGATTTTGGTTGATTTTCAATAATAGTTTGTTTGTGGTTCAGGGTGCCGGAGCTTTCGAAGTTGCTGCTAGACAATATCTCATCAATGAAGTAAAGAAAACTGTTACAGGGGTAATGAAAAGTCTTGCATAGTTGCATTATTTATTTCCCTAATTTTTCATCATTCTGAACTCATTCGGGTCTTTTGAGCAGCGTGCCCAACTTGGCGTCGAAGCTTTTGCTGATGCTCTTCTTGTGGTTCCGAAGACTCTTGCTGAAAATTCTGGGCTTGATACTCAGGATGTGATCATTTCTCTTACAGTATGCTTTCTTCACATATTATCTACATGTCCTTTTCTGGATGGAGTCCGAAGATAAGGAAATGACTCATGTGTTTTATGATGCTGTTTTGGTGTCTATTCAGGGAGAACATGACAGGGGGAATGTGGTAGGATTGAACCAGCACACAGGAGAGGCCATTGATCCTCAAATGGAGGGTATCTTTGACAACTACTCTGTGAAGCGCCAGATTTTGAATTCAGGGTAAGTGTTTTGTGGACTTATTTCTTGGAAGCTATTTCCCCTTTCCTTGCACAAAACTGAAATGTGAATCCTCTGTCTTTACAAGTTTATAATCCTCATTCCTTGTGTTGTATGAAACTACTATGAAAAGCCATAGCTGGTTTTATTTGCTTTATAATACACTAGATCTATTATTAGCTGCTGACTGATGTATGACATTAATTCTCAGGCCCACATTTTAGTTATATTTAATTTTGATTCACTAAAAAATGTTTTGCAGGCCTGTTATTGCATCCCAGTTACTGTTGGTGGATGAAGTAATCCGAGCTGGGCGTAACATGCGGAAGCCAACTTAGTTTTTGGACCTACCTGATTCTGCATCAGATATGTTTTGTTTTGTTTTTCAGAGGTGCTCTAGTGTGTGGTGTACTATGGATGGTTTGTCGTAAAAGTGGTTCTGTTTTGAGGGTAGTTATATGGCCATAGAGTACTCTTCATTTGTCTGTTTATGAAATTTTATCATTAATTACAATTTTTGCATGCATGCATCTGCTGTCAAACTCTTTTTCCTACGTTATTTACTGTAATTTCATGTGTTGAAAAGTCTGTTTTGTTACTTTGTAAGTTGATCTCATGATGATATTATGTATCTATTGCCTTCTAATGACCCACTTAGTAGTTTTGGCAACTATTGGATTTTTGCAAACACCAGCTGGATGAGCAGTACTTTAATTTTGCCGAGACCAGCAAAAAGGACTGGGCTTGGATCTTGAGGAGAGTCACTGACTGGGACTTGACTATGCTGTTGAAAACTTTCTGGTTCCTTGATAGCCATATGTGCGAGAGAGTAAAGTAACAAATCGATGGCCAGGTCCGGGAAGAGCTTGGATTGGAGCAAATTGACAAGCATTGGGTAATGAGCTCTGAGACTGTCGATGGGATAGGAGCGAAGGCCGACCACCAGTTGAGCATACTGGTTTTTTAATACCCTGAGATATACTGAACCCAGTCGAAAGACTCATTGACAAGCACTGAGTAGAGGCTAGTTAGGCAGTTTCGAATCCATTTGTTCCAGAAACCTATAGAAAAAAAACAGAAGTCGATGAACCCCCTATCGACTTTGTTGATCCCTATCGACTTTGTTGATAGCCTTTTCAAAATCCAGTTTAAAATGACTGCTTCAATTTTTTCCCTCCACATTGATTTCATTGGAAATCAAAACACCATCCAGAATTTAACGTTCTTTGATGAAAGTTGTTTGCGCTTCGCCAATGATGTTGTTAATGACCAACTTTACTGGCGATTCTAGTATTTTCGATATCATTTTACACACTGAATTGACCAAACTGATCGACTTGAAGTCGTATAAGTTTGCGGCAAGCCAGTCTTCGGGATTAGCGATTTGAAGGCGGAGGAGCAGCCTTTCCTGTGCAAACCGGAGTAATAGAATTCGTTGACATAAAGTCTAGCTTTATTGTATCACAATATTTTACAAAGAACATGCTGTTTCATACAAGTGATTGAGCAATCTAATCCATGCAGATTTGATACGTTATTGTGTAATCTAGTGTTTAGTTGTACGTCGTCATTATATAATAGAAACATATCACTCAAAATATAAATGTAATTATAAATATTCAATCGATTAGGTCAACTGATAAAATATATAACTAAAACCGATAACCAAAGTGACATCAAAATATTCATCTCATAACCAACCTATAACCGAACCGATTCGTTCAGCCAGGCTCGATTTGGTTGGTCGGTTTCAGTTATTTTTTGCCCAGTCATACTAATGGTTCATTTCTTGCATAACCATTAACAGTTAGAGGTACCATAAGAGAAAATATCAACCAATGATGTGAATGCAAGAACCTGCCTATGCTCTTTGGGGGATTGGCTACTTCACAGTCTATAATCATCAATTTATTCAATTATATGCAAACCTGATTGAACACAAATATCAAAATATTATAATGAAGTACACTATTCTTAGTTTCAAACTTAGTGAATGAATCTCTCTCACACCAATCTCCAGCCCATCCACTACACTTATAAGAAACTCCAGAAATTTCAAGTTTAAACCTAGTTGAAATGTGGAACACAACACCATGCTGGACAGGGAGGTTGTTCCGTGCAAATGCATTAAGAGAAACAACTTGTTCTTCCTACGAGCCTCTGTTAATTCAGCTTCGCAAGGAACAATTAACTCAGGCTCTAATGGACTCCTTACCTTCTTGCTGCACATATGCTTTCTTCATATCTTCCAAGACCGCGTCATTAGTGCTGCATAAAGCATGACATGTGAGATACATGAATATCCAAAGTTATCCACAGGACAAAAATGATATAGAAGAAAAAGAAGGCGCTTGACAAAGAGAAACATTATTAAGCTAATACGAAAGAATCGATGTAAAGGTCACTAATATCTACTTCTCTCATCAAAATTACGTAGGTGAGAACACTGACAGATTACAGATACCCAACCATCACCAGAACATCCTGCACCACCACTATCCATCTCCAAAGTTATTTATTCATTTGGGGACAAGAAAGAATCGCCATGGCTGAAACCTAAGATATTTGAGAGAATTGTGTGTATTTTATTCAATAAATCAGCAGCCTATTTATAGGAGTAATCTATACAAGAAAAGAAAATCAATCAATCCCAACAAATCGGATATGAAAACTAGTCAATAGAAAATAAAATATTCTCACCCCCTCTCAAACTAGAGCATATAAATCAAATCAACGAAAGAGCTTGAATTTTCTCATTCTTGTTTTTCAAGACTTCTAGTAGTGTTAAATGGTTTTTGGAGTTGATCATATTGATAGATGATTGCAAAACTTGGTGGTATGAGTCGCATATTGACTGACCATAGGAATGTTGGCGAGAGAGATAACACTAGCCTGAAAAAGAGATCGACGAGGGGGCCCTAGCCATTTGTGGCAAAGAGTGCGGCACAGATCGAGGATGGGAGACTCATATAGGGCCAACAAAAAGAAGATGAACATGTTGGTGTCAGTGTGTCACTAGAACATTAGTTAACACCAGGAAGAAGTTGTTAGAGATATGTCGGGAAAGTATTGAGGTCTTGCCAGAGGATGATAAAGAAAACCTAAATTTGCTTAGAAAGATCAAATTTGTTGGCAGTATGAAAGTTGATCAAGAAAAAGAAAAGACTAGGATGAAAACAAAAACCAAAAATTATGAAAAGAAAAGATTATTGAAAATCTTGAAGAAAATAAAATTATGGTCAGCAACCTAAGGTAGCCACTGAAATTGAAGAAGTTTCACCTTCAGTAACCTATATTTGGTGAATTGTCACCCTTTTCAACTAGGTTTAAACTTGAACTTTCTAAGTAGGATGTTTTTTTTTTTTTTTATAAACAAGCGGACCAAACGAGGCTCCAAACCTAGA
>JAYMTF010006598.1:0-10092 GCA_036897485.1 Pelargonium nanum
ATTATCATTTTTTGAAAATTAGATTAGATATATTAAATTGAATTTTCAACCATTTTCAAATTGTGAATAAGATAAATTTTTTAGATTTTAATAATTATATGTAAATTAATTTATAAATATTAACAAATAAATAAAACATGTCAAAAGAATAGGGTGACGCATGTCGCACAAAGAGCTTGTGTATTTCCTTTATAATATATATATTAGATTTGACTCATATCTTCAGCAAGCATGCTCGAACTCGAGACCTTAGAAAATTCAATTGAGTTTGAATTGAAAAATGGACCGGAACAGACCAAATTCCAACAAAACCGATCCAAATTGAATGAATTTGGCCCGGTCTTAGTCCATTCATGGCATTATCATTCAGTCCAGTCCAAAATAAATTTGGTCAAAACCGAATTTATTTTACTTCTTATAAAATTTATTAAATATATCCACTTGTTTGATTTGATGTCGGTCCGATCAGTTTTTGGACCGATTTTATTTGTTCTAGTCTTCGGTCAATTTCTTATAGAGGCTTGGATCGTTTGGGTCGGTCCAGTTTTGGACCGATGGCTAGCTCTAAAACCGATATAAGAGGACATTTCAGTGGTTTCGCGATGAGGGGTTCATTATATTCAATCATTGGTGTCGTCTCCACCGGCGTCGATTCACAGCATCCTCAGGGACGATATTTCTGAGTGTCGCGCCTCCATTTCCAATTCCTAAAACCAGCTGCTATGGCTTCTTCAAACAAGGTATTTCAATTCTCGTTTTCGTTTGTTTCTCTGCAATATTTGTTTAATATTTTGCGGATGATGAACTTTTTATCTTATGATGGCTTCAATCAATCCCTAGTTAAGCTATTAAAATAAAATCTTATTGATTTATTTATTTTAAAATTTCACATCTTCAATCGCAATTTGATTCCCGAAGGAATCATGTTATGTAGCTTTCTTTGTTGCTTGTTCTGTTAGAAATAGAATAGAGGTGATTCTTTGTTGTATGATTGTTTGGGAATTCAATTATAAGGTTGTATGTATGGATTAGTTTTGATGAATGCTTACAATTTGTATGTGTTCCAATTACATATGCTCAACTTCTCTATAATTGTTATTAGCTTGATCCAATTAGCTTCAATTTAAAAAAATGCGATGTGAGCATGGCACTATCCACTTTGGTGCAGCTTCCTTTCCTAGGTTTGACTTGTAAATCCTCCACGTGACATGTTCAATTCCATGTCCATCCGTCCCAAATAAGTGTTCGGTTTGACTTGTTGTAAAAGTTATTGCCTCCGTCCCCAAATAATTGTTCACTTTAGTTTGTGTTTTACAAACTCAAGTGATTATAACTAACTAATTTGAGGGGTATTATTGATAATTCAAACACAATTCGCTTGCCGAAAAGGAAAGTGAACACTTTTTTTGGGACGGAGAGAGTTTCGTGATAGCCTCAAGTACATCTTTTTCTTCGTCTCCTTGAAGTCTCATGTTGGAGGCTTTTCCCCTAGGAGACGATATACGCTATACATCTGAGGGGTGTAGAAAACAGTTCTTCTGAACAAGTGCAAGATTAAGGAAATGACGAAATGTGCTATAAGTGTCTAATAAAACCATGTAGGGGTTTAAGTTTTATGTTTACATAGTCATTCTACTGAGAATGGAGATAAAACTATTGAGTGAAGGTATGAAGGAGCCTATAGTACCCAACCAGATTTACATTTTAGTGGGGTAATAATGTAGGATGAAGCTGGTATAAGACTGTAATCAGCTCATCAAGATGTAGGATGTGGAAAATATGCCATTCTCATCTTCCTAATAATTGACTTGACCCTTAGGTATGAAATAAAGATAGTTCTTGGTGATCCTTGGGATTGGACTTGCTTGCTGGGTCTTTTGAGATTCTGTCGCTGCCTTTTAAGCAAAACTATATGTTTGAGTCTGTCAAGAGATATGTTGTATGCTGTGTAGGGAAAGAATAGTTGTTTGTTCTACTTTTCATTGAATCTTCTCATAAATAGAGCAAGTTTCAACCATTCTTGTCAGAGTCTGCTAAACAATTGTTATAGTATTTTAATGTCACAATATGAATTTCAGTCTTCAATTTGATGATTCACAAGATTGTACACTATATGATAATTGTTCAATATGCTATGAGAAATCTAGCCTTGAAAGAAGAGAGGATATGTTATGAGAGTCGAATGACAATATTGGAGACTTGAAACAAAATTATATCTCAATTGTTGGAGTGATGACCTGTATGATATCTGGATGAAAAAAAATACATTAGCTTTAACTGTACACATCTTAGACTTTTATTTCTTACATGATATTTGAGAAGAAGTAATATAAGCTTTAACTGTATGCATCTTTGAATTTTATTTCTTATAGGATTGTAGAGAGGAAGTAATACAAGCTTGGTATATGGATGATAGTGATGAAGACCAGAGACTCCCCCATCATCGGGATCCCAAAGAATACGTATCTCTGGACAAACTTGCTGGTAAAATGTGTATGCAGATATTGTTAGATCATTAAGTCATGGGTTTTTTAACCTCTTCTGAGCAATTGCGTTGGTCTTGCAGAACTTGGAGTTCTGAGCTGGCGATTAGATGCTGATAATTATGAGACTGATGAGGAGTTGAAAAAGATCCGAGAATCCCGAGGATATTCCTACATGGTTTAACATATGCTCTCTCTCTCTCTCTCCAATCATTTTTTATAGGACTTCACCTCATGGAATTGGAAACTCTTTCCACAGACCGATATCGCAAGTGTAACAAGAATAACTGTTTGCTCTTTTTTCAGGATTTTTGTGAGGTGTGCCCAGAGAAACTACCAAATTATGAGGAGAAGATTAAAAATTTCTTTGAAGAACACCTTCACACGGACGAGGAAATTCGCTACTGTGTGGCAGGAAGTGGTAAGATTAGTTACTGTATGTTTTTAGTTTATCTCTGCTAGTCAGTTATTGCTTTCTCATATTTTTCTCTTCTGTGAAGGTTATTTTGATGTCAGAGATCGTAATGAGGCTTGGATTCGCGTGTGGGTAAAAAAAGGTGGGCTAATTGTTCTTCCAGCTGGAATTTATCACCGCTTTACCCTGGACTCAAGCAACTACATCAAGGTAACGTTGTAATTTTTTTATATGTTCACATGTAACAAAGTAACTTGTGTGAAGTAACTGCCTTTTTCTCTCTTCCTTTGGTTGACATTCCTTTGCTCCTCCTGTCACTAAATATTGAATTAATCTAATAATAATTGTAATTCGTAAACATTTGGTTGTAATGACAACTTTACACAAACACTTGACCACTTAAAATATCAAACTAAAGCAGCCATGAGTAATTTGGACTCGGACAGCTCTGATACATCTAGATTGTCCATCAATATGTATCAGGCATGGATATTGATGTATTGCCAGAATACAACGTTTTTTTGTCTATATTTTCTCGATCAGTTGTTAAATTCAAGTGGATATCCTGAGGGTATCTCTGGGCAGAATGAATTACTGATTAGCTGCACCTTTATTCTAACACTAAGGGGTTTTAGGGAAGCTGACTTAAATATTCTTGCAGGCCATGCGTTTGTTTGTTGGTGAGCCAGTGTGGACTCCATATAACCGTCCTCATGATCATTTACCAGCAAGGTATATGTTCTCCTTCAGTGTTTAGATTCAAGTATGTTATTCTCATTTATTGCAACATAGTTTATTGAGGGCGAGTCTTGGAGCAATGGCGAAGTTGCTGCCTTGTGACAACTGTGGCATAAATTTTCATCTAGCATTTATAGGAAGCTAATTGTGAAAGAAATACATTTTGGAGCATTTAACCTTTGTATTACCTAAAATAATGTTAGAAGTACACGCATATATTTCTTTGGCTTGGGAAGCCAGACTTAGCAAGGGATGTTTTATTTGCAGAAAGGAGTACGTTGAAACATTTGTGCAAGATGGTGCTAAACGCGTTGTTGATGCTGCAGCGTGATTCAAGAACCTTGAGATAAATACTATATATGTCCTAAATAAAGTGTCATACAAGGTATGGCCTGTTTTCAAATGTGTGAACATTTGAATTTCATGTATGAAATACACTTGTAGTATGTTTCTGTCGCTTCCATTAATTAATGTAACTGGCACTGTTGTAGAACATGAACAGTTGATATACACTTGTTTGCTAAACAACTGGAACTAGAAGAGGACCAATTTGGTTGAACCGGATGGTCTATTGGTTGAATGAGCCGGTCGTGTTCACATTTTGAAACACATAATTTTGTTGTCACTATGGTTGGCTTGCATTTGAAGCAGGCTTGTCTCTTTTGTTGTTGGCAATGTTTTGACTGCGAAGATTTGGTCAAAATTTGAATTAGGTGAGAACTTAGGTAAGATTAGGCTTTTTTGGTCAATTATATTCTCCCGATTTGCTTCCTCATTTTTGGTTTGATGTTCGTTTTATATATTTATTTATTGTATTTTGTTTGTTGCAGATCATCAGACAAAGCAATAGCAATGCCACTCTATTGCCTTAACATGCTTACACGTAGCTGTGTTCTTTGCTAATTATTTCATTATTGTTTGTTCCCATTACTATATTCCTTTTTAGTGGCTGTTTTTCACGACGCGGAAGTATATACATATATGGAAGAGGATTGTTGCATGTACTTACATTCACGTATGTTGCATGTAGGCTGATGTGGCGCATTTACAGCCACAAAATCCTTCTTTCTCTCTCCAAAACTTGTTTGGATCTCACTTCATTCCATTTCAATGCAAAGCGTATGTGTGGTTGTAATTACGTCACGTCAGTCTAATTACTATATTCAGTGTCCATGGATTGTTGTTTTGCTTAAAAGTTTTAAGTGAATGATGAAAAAAATAAAAATAAGTTGAAATTTGCACTTTTCTCTATTTTTTTTTAAATGTTGGCAACTACCTTGCCTACAGCTAAAAGCGTCATTTTACATTACTATACTTCATAAAGTTCTTTTATTATAATATTACTATTATTTAATGAAGTATGCAAATAGTTGGGCTTGATTTGAGTTTTATATTAAGATTATGAAAATAGATTCTTAGATTTAGGTCTCTGTGAGACAATTAGAGGAGCCAATGAGAGGTCGAAACGTAGCTACCGACATGTGGACAAAAAGTAGAAAAAGATAATTGCTATTTGCTAATCAAACATTAGTTGATGTGATTAAGGAATATAATAATGTTTAGGCTGCAAGATATTTTTGAAATGAATGAGAACTTCCTGAGACTGTATAGCCCCCACCATCCCATTCCCATCTCATTCCACTCTTAACAGTAACACCAGTCCCTAACCATAATTATTCTATTTATCTAAAGAGCAATATACGTAACAAATGCGACATCGTTTTTGTATTTATAAGTCTCGCCAAAATTGACAAATCATATCAAAAATTAAAATTAAAAATAGATGTTAGTTGAGATTATTGGACTACATAGTTTATAGATGTGACCAATTTGACATAAAAATAAATACTTTAGGCATCAAATAGCTCAAAATAGATGCTACATCTGTTTCAAATTATATGTCGTTCTATAATTTTTCATAAATATTAAGAAAAATATGTTAAAGTCAGTCATTGCCCTTATATAAAAACATAAAACTCATCATTGTTATTTGTTAGTATACTACTTTTAGAACTATAATTGAATACTACACTAACTTGTACACTACTAATACATTTATCTACTTTAATGATGAAAAATATCAACTTCCATATGAAAGTTATTATTAGTAGTACTAATAATTAAGAATGACATTATAGAAAAGTCGAGTGCATACGTTTGTTAAAAATCAAAAGTACCATTTATTTTGAAAAAAAAAGAATTATAGAAAGACACTTATATTAGAAAAATATAAATTATTTTACACAATTTAGCAATAAACATTAATTTGGTATATAACTATTTTAAACCATACTTTTCAAAGTTAGTGTTTCAATTTTCAATCACTTGTAATTTTATTACATTTCTTATATTAGTGGCTCAATGGCATTGCATTGTAGTATACAATGTGTTGTTGACAAATATTGAGAAAATGGCCAATAGTGAGAGGACTTTCCTAAAGGAGAAATGAAATGCGGAGAGAGAAAAAATACCTCTCTACCACTTTAGGGTTTCTTTCGTCTTTTTGGCCTCATCACTCACCCACTTTTCTTTCCCTAAAAAGCCAAAATAATAAAATAATAAAATAAAATAAAAACAGAGAATTATTTTATTTATAAACCTCATGAAATGATGCCGAGTTGACACCTGCCCCTCCTCTTCCTCCTCCACTTTTTCTTCTTCATTTGTTGCTCTCTTCTCTTGCTCCCCAAGTCTCCATTTATATGTCCGTTGATTTTCAAGATCCATCGCTGCTTCTTCTTCTTCACCTGCAAATCTAATATACTTATCATCTCTGCTTGTAGTATTTTTATTTATTTATTTATTTTATATCTAAATATATACGCCATTTCGTGTTCAACACTTTTTTTGCTGCGCATGGACTTTCACGCCCAAACTTAACAGATCTGCAAATCCAGATAAGTTTATCTTTTCTCATGAATCCGCGGGGCCGAGTGAAGCAGGAGTATCGCGGCGGCGCCAGTTCGTCCTACTCGGCGGCGGCGGCGGCGGCTCCTCGGCCGATGGACTGCCTACATGACTCCGGCCCTCCGCCATTTCTGACAAAGACCTACGATATCGTGGACGACCCCGCCACCGATCGGGTGGTTTCTTGGAGCTCCGGGAACAACAGCTTTGTGGTGTGGGATCCTCAAGCCTTCTCCATGATTCTCCTTCCCAGATTCTTCAAGCACAACAACTTCTCCAGCTTTGTCAGACAGCTCAACACTTATGTCAGTATATTATATCTATTTTTTTGATTCATTCATGAATTTGATTGATTAACTTGTTGGTTCTCTATCTACATTTTCCCTATTTTATGTTCTCTCATCATCACTATCTCCATGAAATATTGAAATCTTATTTTTCAGTAATGTTAGTGTAGACAAAGTGTTTGCTTAAATGCCTGAATAGGAAAGTGCATATATATCAGAAATATAATACTCACTGGACTGTCTTCTTTGCCACTAGCACACAACTACAAGAAAACTCGCAATGTAAATTTCTGTCACAAATATAAAGTTTTCAATAACAAAATGTAATTTGTGACGGAATTGTGACAAAATATTTCTTTCATTGTTTGTGTTGTCACAAATGGATGTGACATAAATTTCTATCACAAATGCGTGTGATATAAAATATGATTTCTGTTACAATTTGTGACGAATTTTTCTCTCACAAATTTCCATCACATTTTGCAACTTTTTTGTAGTGTCACAAATTAGTGTTTCCCACTATATATTATTCAAAAACTTGTTAACTAGAGGAAAATAAATGTTGTGGTTTTTTATTATTTCATTGGCATGATATTTAGCTCAAAAACTTGTTAATTAGAGGAAAAGAAATATTGTGGTTTTTTATTATTTAATTGACATGATTCTCAGCTCAAAAACTTGTTAATTAGAGGAAAAGAAATGTTGTGGTTTTTAATTGTTCAATTGGCATGATTTTCAGTTCAATAATTAATTTAGTTGCACTCTATATATCTGACTTATTTGGATTATGTTTTCATTTTCATTTTGATGATGAATTAACATGGTAGCTCTATTGAGTTGTGTAGGGGTTTAGGAAGGTTGATCCTGAGAGATGGGAGTTTGCTAATGAAGGGTTTCTGAGAGGACAAAGGCAGCTGCTGAAGAACATTAGGAGGAGAAAGGCTACTCAGGCCATGTCTAATGCACATGATCAAGCTCTAGGCCCTTGTGTGGAACTCGGGCGGTTCGGGTTGGATGGAGAGATTGATCGGCTGAGGCGCGACAAGCAGGTTCTTATGATGGAACTGGTGAAGCTCAGGCAGCAACAGCAGAGCACTAAAGTTTCCCTTGAAACCATGGAACAAAGGCTTAGGAAGACTGAGTCCAAACAGCATCATATGATGACCTTCCTTGTTAGGGCTGTGCAGAATCCAAACTTCTTGCAGCAATGTTCCAAAAGGAAAGAACTTGTGGAAGCATTTAGTAATAAGAGGAGGAGACAGATTGATCAAGCACCTTATTCTAGTGTTGGAAACAATGAATTTGGCCAAGGATTTGTTAAAGTTGAGGCTCAAAATTCTGATGCCATTTCTGGGTTTGAAGTATCAGAGCTAGAGCAGCTTGCTATGGAGCTGGGACTAAGTGAAACACAAGATAACCTGGAAAAAGAGCATGTAAAGGAAAGAGTAGGGGAGTTTATTGGAGCTGGAGTTAATAATGATGAGGAGTTTTGGGAAGATTTATTGGGTGATGAAGATATTGAAGAAGAAAAAGAGATGGGTGTGTGGTATTGATCAAGCAGATGTTTTGGCAAGCCAGATGGGTTACTTGGTAGGTTCTATTAATCCTAGTAAGTAACTAGTCTTGAGCTGCTGATCTTATTCTTATTTTCTAATTGTTGCTCCAAATGTGATGATCAGGAGATCTTCTATCTGACCTTCTAATTCAACTTGTGCCATCTTGATGCCAAAATGGCAAAATTCCAGTTTTTGGATAGACTAGACTGGAGCATACAAATATACATGATTAGCAGTTTTTGTTCCAGAATTTGCAAAGTGGTTTTTCATTAGGTTTCCTTAAATGCCATCTTTGTTTTGTCTATGTATTGTGTGTTTCTTGAGGGCAGCAATTGTGTACATTATATTCAACCATGTTTACGATAGTTTGACAAGTTACGAATTAATGCTTGTACTTGTTTCAATAAATTTGTGTATTTATGAGAGTTTCACAAGTCACGAATTAACACTCGTACTCGCCCAGATCCAATTCGAATGTGTTTTGATTGAGTTTTATTTAGACGCTCCATATGTATTAATTTGTTCGTGCATTAATGAGTAGAGAATTGGGTCTGTGCACACTGTAGATTATAAAAGATGACAGAGAGTGAGAGAAATGATGATAGGTTACTTTTGAATATATCTTTTAAAATGGAAAAGTTTTGGGATCATGAGAAGTGAGCTCTTCTCTAATGAATAGGGGAATTTTTATGGAGCAATTTCATAGAACTTTGGGAGTTGAAAGAGATAAGATTGCACATGTCATGCATGAGCATCTTTAGTTGGCATGTCTCTCTCTTCTTCCTCAAGACCTGGCCTGCCTCCAAAATCTTTCTATAAAAATTATGGTTCCTGCACTAAAATTATGAACATCACTACCTATCTTGCATGTCAAGGAATCATACATTCTTATTACGTCATGTCAACGTTATTATTCTTCTCAACTAATACATTTTAGCGTTAATAACAGACTACCCAGTCGACTCATTTTTTCACGTGAGAAATCGCACATTTATGCAACAAATAAAAATGATATCCTCATTTTGATTGTTTACTCACAGTAATCTTTTGTACATTTCACCATGTACATGTTTTTTTAATCTGGTAGACAAAATTTGTATTGACTAGATAGACCAATTTCAACACAAAATGAAAATAAATATATTAAAAACTCTTGTGTGCGGATCTAAAAGGTGGTATGTTCTCTCTCTCTGAGTGTTACCAACTAGGGTTTGGTAGGTGAAGCGGTGACGGCGGCGGCTAGGGTTTTTGGGAGGTGGTGATATATATTCATTCTTGGCAAATGGGTTGTGTGGAGTTGTTCTTTGTTTCTCTGAAAGTCTGTGGGGTTGTTGTTTTTGTTCTATTGTCCATGGCGGGTTCGGGTGTGAAAAGGCAGGATGGGGTTTCGGCGAGAGGGATGGTTGAGGGTGGCGGGGTGGCGGCCGGCGGAAGCATGGGTGGCGGAGGGCGTAGGGAACTGGTGCTGGGGCTAGCGGCAGGCGAGATGAACGACCAGAGGGGGGCGGTAGGTGGGTCGGCGGGGAGCTCCGGGATCAGGTCGAGGGAGAAGGGCAAACAGGTGGTGACGTTCGGGATGGGGGGTCCGGCGAGTGGTGTGGAGGCGCTCGGGGTGGGGGGTCCGGCGAGCGGTGTTGCGGTGTTGCGGCATTGACCGGTGGGATCGATGCCCTAACCCGTAGTGTTCAAGGGTTGGAGATGGATGA
>JAYMTF010006599.1:0-10089 GCA_036897485.1 Pelargonium nanum
AAGGACTATTTCTGGTTAAAAAAAGTTTAGGGACCAAATTGGATCAAAACATTAAAGTTCGGGGACCAAATTGGGTCTTTTACCTATGTTTTTTATTGGGTCAAAATAACTCTATTTTAAGTGATCATAAGCTGAAAAATCAGCTCATGAGCAGGAGCTTATAAGCTATTTCAATGTTTACCAAACTCTCAAAAGAGCAATTTGGTGCTCATAAACATATTTAACCAGCTCATAAGCCAAGTAGTTGCCCTATCTGATGTAATTAATATAGTGGAAGAATAAAAAAAAGTATTGATAGTGTTAGATGAGGTGTTGAATTGAAAGGAGGTGGTCTTTGTTTCGGATCCACGTGTGCACATTATTGTTCTTCACGTGAATTGCTCCTCTGCCAACTTATCTTCCCAAGCTTTACCAAAATCCAATACCACCAGATATTTTGATTTCCAATTAAAATAAGTAGTAATATTATTTGCCAACAGATCACAGCCGTTAAAAGAAGTTATTCGGCTGGGAACGAAGGGCTGAGAAAGGGACACGGGGCCCAATAAATAGAATAGAAGTGAAAAAGGAGAAAAACAAAAACAAAAGGAGAGTCAAAAAGGCAAAACCACTCGTGCGGGTGGCCAACATGCCAATGATTGCGAGCATCAGGCTTTACTGCTTTGCTATGCTGGACTGGACTGGACTACATTCCACGTGGCACAGAGCACGCACGTGTGGGTGTGGCCAAGGACACGACGTCTGCTGAGCTGAGCTGTACAGTCCAGTGAGGACTTTATGGCATACCATTACCAAGTACCAACCATGTAGATAATTATAATTGGAAAATAATTCATGCATGTAGTTCGTCGTACATCCGTCGTCTATGTTTTATGTAAGACTGAAATTGAATTCTAGCTGTCCATCACAGTTCACACAAGATGATACCTCCTACCTCACTTACTTGAAAATCAAAACTATCCAAAGCACAAAATGAGACCTATTCTCCACCAATAACAAAGTCATATGTCTTACATGTGTTTCACATATAAGCCGGCTGGCTACATGGGCCGCTGAGCCTCATTATAATTTATGGATTGAAAGACGGAGTTTCATTTATGAAACCAACCAAACCAAACCATTTTTAATTCATTAGCTTTTTGTATTGTTTTCACATGAAGACAATTACTCTTCATTTCTAAATCTTTTTATACTGATACGAATGACAATTATTTTTGTACACAAATTTGAATTTGAAATCTCCACCTTATATTTCAATACAATAGTAGTATTTAATAAAGAACAAAAAGAATCAATTATAAATTAGAAATAGATTCGGACGGAAACTCTACACCACAAACTATTAAAACAGGTATGTGTTATAACTCGTGGCATGTTAAACTCGCATAAGTTTAACTAAGACGTTGTCACTAACTTTAGATTTGATATCCTTCTTTTCTCTACTTAATAAAGTTAAAAAATTAAGAATACAACTACTCCCTTCATTCGAAAATAAGTATCATATATTCTTTTTTACTTGCATGAATATCTTGTACAACAATAACTAGATTTTTCTTAATTTTCTAAAATAAAATACAAAACACTGGTTTTAATATGAATTAAACTCGTTTAATACAAGGAGAAAGGTAGAACTCTATCTCACTTCGACTGACTCATAACATATTTATAGTATTATTTGATGTTATCTAATTTAAGGGTACGTTAGTTACTAGTTAGAGTTTAACTTTTTCTCGTATATTTCATGTCTTCATTTTTTATATATTGTAGTTAATGTATAGTGTTATAATTGATGCATAACTAAAAAAGGAAAATGAGAAACATTTTGAGACAAACAAAAATATATTATGATTACATATAACTTATAAAAACTGAATATGATCTTCTTTTGGTCTAGACTTGTAGCCCATTTACATAAGCTCTCATTGTGGTTGTTGAAAAGAAATCAAATTTGGTTTCCTATTTAATTGTATTAGTCGAATATGAAAGAAAATTGATTTTGAAGCCATGTTTATGAGATGTACAATATATATAAAGAGTGAGAGAGAAGATAATATTATTATGGTTTTAGCCTTGGATATATGGAATGGTATGGGCCACACACTCATCATTTTTAGTATCGTAATAGCAAAATAAAGAGACTTCAATAATTGCTCACGCGCGATTTTGCCCAAATCATAACCATTCTTGAGCTCACCCACAAACTTTGACTTTGACCCTTAATTCCCAATGTATATATATTCTTAATTATATACGTTTAATGTGTACCATATGTTTTATATTTTTCCAGGGTTTCTGGTAGAAATGTGTATCATGTGTAAATGTTAGTAGATAATTTGATTTTTTAGGGCATCTTTGAATGAAGAAGATGATGATTACATTTGTCATATTCCCTAAAGGTCAAACAAATTTCATATTTATAGGGACATGTTGACACAACAAAGTGGAACATCTTCAAAACTTTAGTATTATTATTATTATTAACAAACATAGTGATTGATAAAACAATGAGGACAAGAAAATATGAACAAAACCAACAAACCGTATATGACAAGTTTGTATATTATGCACATGCATGCAGAGGAAAGTATAAGAAAAAGAAAAGAAAATCTACCTTTTTTTCCCTTCATTTCCTCTTTTGGTGTTGGAAGGTGAGTGAGTGTGGAGCTGGTTAAATTTCAATTTCAAAGCTCAGACATAGAAAAACACATCTCAGACAAACATGTTCTAGGATTCCAAAAGATGCAACAAAGATCAATATATTTATGTACCTAATGGTGTCCTTCACTTCCGCGCAACACACGATCAAGCAACGAGCGATCACACGTAGGCCTACACGAGTCAAAGCAAAGCACCCAGTAAGTCAAACTAACAAAAAGAGTATTAAGAGTTGCTGAGATGCACATAAAGTTTAAAAGGTTTAAGAAAACATCCTTAGCTTGTGTCAACAGCTTCTCCAAACAGCAAAAGAACAAACATTTTGCCACCAGCTAGGGCTCACTTAACTTTTCACTTTCGGCTATGTGGAATGCAAGTTCGGTCCCGCCATGACATTAGACAGCAAAAGGATTTCATGAATCATGCATTGCATTGCCCTATGTTTAATCAAATATATGGTACAACAACGAGAGGTTTTCATGATGACATTGTGCTAATCTAACCAAAAGAATTTCGGATTAATTTAAACTTAGTGGAACAAGGTTGATTGGCCGAGAATTTCGGCCCTCTGTACAGGTGTACCTGATCATGACATTGTCTTATCAAACAAACGAAGCAGGAGGATAAACATAAAGGGTAGCTAGACCTAGGAGTTTCATGTCTTCGAATAATTTATCCCATCACCATCTAAAACCTGGTAAAGAGAGAAGATAAGAAAGGTAATCTACATTTGTGGAGCACTAGATATTAAATTAGATGTTCCCTCTCAGACCTACAAAAGTAGCTTTTCCTTCTCCTAATTTCATATGAATATGAATATCAACTGTTCTATATGCCAATGTTTCATCAAGTACAATTCCAAATTTCAAGTTCTATTTCCAACTTCTAGGAGAGTAATATAACGCTACCAAAGATGTGATCGGAAGCTAGTTTCAACTGATATTGTCCGTCTAATTTCCAGCCACTAGATGAATATTTCCAGTCTGGCTATATTAGGCCATCCTGGCCAACTAAATAATGCTGCAATGCTGTTCTGGAACTAAAGAGAATTATACTTATAATATGTATATTAATGCCACTGTTCATCAAAGTCAAATACACTTTATATAAAGTACAATTTTGTGTTCATAAATAAAAAAAGAAGAAGAGTAGGATATAGTTTCTCCAAAGCTTGGCTTTATGTGGAGTTGTGACTAGTGAACATGTTCTATAAAGATACTTTTGAAGCCACTAGCTACATTCTCTTTTTCCACATACAGAGATGCATGCCATGCGCCAATAGTATCTAACACAACCAGCTTATGAATCATGAGTCATCTAATCTGAACAGGATGGGTATTTATGTGCAGCTTATGATCCCTATAATGACCTATATACATAAAACCTAACATACCCACTTCAGTATCAAGTCTATTTCCAGAATACAAACTGCAAAAATTAGCTAAGGATTATAAATAAATGAAAAAGATAGAGAACAGAAAGCACTAGTCCTGTCAGAAAATATATCAAGTGAAGAACAAACAATTATTGAAAAGGTGACGTGCATCTAAGGGAAGTCCTGATATATATTAGATGTTCAACTCTATCACATACAAAGTTAGAAACTACCACTTAGAAATATTCAACAGAACAGAACAACTGTAAACTATAATACAACAAGCTTATGTATTCAGGATCTTGCAGAAAAGTGTCCCCTGCAAGCTTCGGAAGGCAAGTGTTCAGGGGCCAAATTCCCACTAGTTTAGAGCAATTATGTAACTTATCTGCCACTCACTACCATGAGTTTCCTTTTCTTTTCTTGCAAATGATAACGGGTACATTGAGTGATGGTTGAGGGAAACAGAATAAAATGGTCCTAAAGGGGACCACGGCATAGATGTATATGAACCCGAATAATAAGATGAACAAGTAATTAAAAGGATGCAATTCCTTTGAGTGGCTAGATAAATTTCTGAACATTTGTAGCTTAGCACTTCAGCACTCATACACAAACATTCTAGCACATAGACACATCATTCCCTATATCTCAGTTCCCCAATAGATTAACATACAGCGGCCAAAGTAAAGACAAATATTAATATTAGATACTACCATATAGGTAATGGTCTTTCAAACATAGTAAATCTCCCTCTCACTTTCCCAAACAATAAAATAATATAAGATCAGATAAGTTATACATATTACTAAAATTTGAGAATTCCAACCTTCTGAATTACAACCATGCTTTTCATGATCAAATGAGCACAATCTTTCTCAGTTCACTCTTTTCCTTCATTTACACAAATAAAAAGTACTCCCCCGTCCCAAAATGAGTGCCTAAAGTGTTTATTTTACAACAATTTATTTAAGAGAAAGTGGACACTCCTTTTGGAACAAAGGAAGTAATAATAAAGCTAGAGCAGTTACAGTCTCACCCTGAAAGCCTGAAACAAAGTATACAGACATAAAAATGACATTAATAATTTCAGTGGTTCTATAAACTAATATGGTTTTGGAGGTTACTTTCATAATACTATTTTATTTTAATCATTTATCACAGAGAGTATCTGAAGTGTTTTCCAATCGTCTACCATAGCTCATATTCCAAAATTTATGAGATCTTGGGACACAATTGAGCAACAAAGAAAACTAAAAAGTGATCTATCAATTTCCCATCCTCTTGGCTACTAAGCAAACACGGGAAAACAATATAACTCAGTGTTCTTATATTTTCTCTTCCTTTCTATTTTGGGGGAAGGAAAACTACATTTTCCTTCTTTGTGATTTGAATCTGATTTACTTGATCACCTTGTGCATATATAACTAACCCTTAATCCCCTAACCTTGGTGCTGAAAGAATATTGCCTGGGTGCCTTGGCTTCTTTAGATGTGCACTCAATTAAAAAGTAATTTTTATTTTTGTTTGGAACTTTCCCATAAAATAAAATGACAATTTGTGCTTACAAGTTATGACCAAATAGAACAAAAAAAAAAATCTACATCGAGTCCGGCAACCACCTATCTCACTTTTAAATCCCTCTTTTCCTCTCTGTCTTCACCACCTTCGTTAGGCTTCTCTTAGAAAACCCACATTCAAAGACCACAAACCCAGTCCCAACCCTACTCCACCAAATAATCTGTCAAATTGGGAAAGTTAGCCCGGCACGCCAACAAGGGAACCAGATAAAATAAATTAAGTAGCGGGGTGCAGTAACATTTTTATCTGGTTAAGTAATATATTAGCCAATTAGGCATTTGGATTGGATGCTCATAATTGGCTGGGGTCATCTATGAAGAAACTACAAAAAGGGAGGAATTCGAAAATAATAAACTGAAATAATTGTTCGTGCATGATTTTGTTTGATTTCACAGATATATACAGCTTATTTGTCGATTCAGATGATATGAAGAGAGTTGGATTTAGATGGTTGTTTGAGATGTTGATGATGACCTGAATCATAGAAGGTGTCACGGTGACGTTAGGGGAGTGAGAGTCCCACAAACACAATCGAAGAAGTGGTGGATTAAAATGTAGAGGGACAGGGTGATAGGGCAGTAACTCTGATAACATATTCAGAGTCAGGAAAATGATGTGAAGGGGTATTGAAAAGTGGGGAAATAACAAAGATTATTTAGTTCCTCGGTATTTGTTAAATATACTAGTTCATATAGATTTTCTTTCTAAATTTCTTGATACTCCCTCCGTCTCAAAATAAGTGTCCTGTTTTACAAGTATTTTTGTACCAAATAAGTGTCTTGTTTCTGTTTTAGGATGTTACTTATGCATGAATTGTTAATAGCGTCTTCATAATAAGTTAGTTAGTATCCATTGAGTTTGTTACAACACATGTTCATGAGGGATAAAAGAGAGGATAAACAACATTAATTAACTTCTTAACTTTTCTCAAAATAAAAAGGATGACATTTATTTTGGGACGGATGGAGTAACTGACATTAGAACTAGGGTTAGATTGGAGATTAGAGATTAACTTTACAGCATGTTACACATGGACCCTTTAACAGCTTTCGTCAATGGTATCCAAAATTTGATATACCCAAAGCCAAGCAAATGATATAAAGTAGGTTCTCACCTTTTTGTGAGAACTAAAACATAAGAATGAAAATACTCTGAACCGAGAGATTGGAGTTAGTACTTACCTAGATAATGGAGAAAATTATCTAGATACTCTGAACCGTGTAGATGAGGGGAGAATATCAACATTCAACAAGTTATATTTTTCTAATTTGACGGCATGAGACAACCCTCCCATCGCATTAAATAATCTTTTCATAGCAAAGTACAAAATATTCAAGCTTATATATCTAAATTGTGAGGCGGGGATGGCTATTTTCTCAGAAACCAGGATGCAAAAATTAATATGCACTAAACCAAACAATTAAGCAAAAATTTCTTTCACAAGGACGAACTTTACATGCCAATGAGGGGAAAGACTAACTAATGCCTCTTTACTTGGATCAAATGTCAGATGTTTACAGGTAATAACATTGTGTGTGGGTTATGAATGTTAAAAAAGAACCGTACCATTTATCTGGGGAAAAAGAGCCGGCGGGATTTACTGAGATCCAATCCTCCAAGCTGTATAGTTGTTTTTGTGAGAGAGAAAATGAGTAAAAGCTGATCACGAGGCACTCATCAACAAAGTTCTATGGTGGTTCGTTGCTATACATCACATGGACAAAGGCAAAAGCAATCTTCTATCCCTCTTCTTTGTAAGCATCTGCCTCGAAATTCGGAGGCGTATGGGAAGGAGGATACCAAGGCATATAATGATAAATGAAAGCCAGAAGTGCCTGAAGTAGATGCTCACATAGGATGATATAACAAGCATGCCAAAGACTAAGGCCCAAAATAAAGCCACAGCAACATCAACCCTGCATGAAATTACAAAGTTCAATTACACTTAATTTCTTCATAATAAGATTCTAAGATCTTTAATGTTTTCAGATAAACAATCACAAGTATATCATAAAACTATGAAGACAAGAATAATTATAAAAAGGTTCTAGTCAAATAATAAGTTTTTGACGCAATATCCCAACTAGATTGAGTAAAAATAGGGAGAGAACGGAAGGAAAAGAAGAGGATCTTACCTAGAGAAACTAGAAATGCTTCACTTATGAAACATTGCTTGGCAATATACCAACAGAAAAGTAGCAGAATTGTGTGTGGATGACTAAGTTGTCACAACTATCTAACACCCTAGTCATCTCAACCCCACTCATTTTCCCTCAAACCAATCCTTCCCGTCCCTTCATTATCAGCTCTCTATCTACAAAACAATGATTCTCTCTATAAGTAATATATATAGATGTTGCTTCCAATGATGACTATTTTTTATGCTAAGAACTTGATTTAAAGAAAAGAAAAGAAAAACTTCACCAATTAGTTGGTGCATTATATGCTTTCAAAGCTACATGAAAAGTAGATATCAATTGAATAGGTTTTTCATCTGATGCAGGATTGGTGCCGAGTTATCTAAAATTGCTTAATCACCGTGACAGCTTCTAGTTCTAGTTGACACTTGACAGCCATTCCAAGTCTTATGGTTGTTCTGGCAAGAGGCAACACAATATGTGGGCTTCAACCCTCAATATAGAGAGGTATACAGAAGTGTCAAGCCCAAACAGATTCACTGGTTAGAAATGTCAAACAGAAGAGTCTGTAATCCTCATCTATCTAGGAAGTTCATGAAAGATTTAACCCAAACTTCTGATATGATGATTGCAAGTGGAGAGATAATACTATCAGATTCTAAACCAACAGAAAATCACAAGGGAAGCATCAATTATTTGAAAACTGGATTCACCATTTACCTTAGAATAATACCTATCAGCCATTTTCAACTATAAATTGTACCTTTGTGCTTCAAAGGTACGTAAACCCCACATAGCAGCTATCAAAAGCTTATGCTCAGTTATTACTATATCTCTATGGCATTTGAAATTTGATTCAATGAATGTTTATTCATGACACCTGCATTATGCTACATTATGATCATTATCAGTATGTGCAATGCAGCTGCATCCACTAACACTACCACGATTCACAAATCTTATCTAGCAATTGTTGCTCTGAGCTTGAGAAATAGTTAAGGATTAGGGGGCACAAATTCCAGCCCCACAATTAGGTTGCTCCACTTACCAATAACTGAAAATGAACTTAAGTTTTCCCAAGTCAGAAACATGCAATCTAAGAACTACACCTAATTTAACAAAAAGATTAAAGCTTCATTATATGAAAACTATAGCATAGTCAGTCACAATTTACTTGCCATAAAAACACTAAGTCAATCTTATTTGCAACCCAGACAAGTTTATTACATTGCTTGGTGCTAACAATAACATTTGGAGCTCACATTACTAAGTGAAACCCAGACAAGTTTATTAAATTGCTTGGTGCTAACAATAACATTTGGAGCTCACATTACTAAGTGCCTTTTGGCAAGGCAAGTCTACCTTAACTGGAGGTTTTAAGCCAGAAAATTCAAGAGTAAATTCTGTTAATTCTGTATTAATAAATCATTCTAGCTAGTTATTCAAGCAATACCATAAATTAAGTTACTCCAAAGTCCAAAAGCTTCTAAAATTCACTCCACAGAAAGAAGGGCAGAAAAAAATAGCTACACAACCAAATTTAACACAAAACGAAGAGAAATTACAGAGAGGTACCTGGTAATGATGTGAGGCGTGGGAGAGAAGACAGTGAGAGCGGGACACTTGTGCTGGGATCGGATCTGGTAGTCTCGGAGTTGCTCGACAAGTTTAGAGCGAGTAATCATTTGTTTGTACCGCTCAGATCCGGTTTCACAGACGAGACCGGCTCGCAGCAATTACGAAAGCAAAATAAGCCCTGAAAAGGGCAATTTTCGATTTGTGGAAGCTGGACTCCAAATCGATGGAGGTGGAACAAATTCGTAACACCAGACGCATCGACAAGGTTTCGAATTGTTACACAGTGGTAGGTAGATGCTCAGAGATGGAACCAGAATCGAGAGCAAAACTGAAATCAGTGTGGCGCTTTGAGCAGTGACTGAAATGAAATCTACGCATTGATTTATATACTTTTGCGTTTGACCTTTTTGATGTTTTTTTAGGGTTAATTACAGATAACCCATATGAACTATACACTTAAAACAGATATGCCCCCTCAACTTTATTTTTTAACAGATAGCCACCTAAATTTGCCAAAACACTGTTCCGTCATAACACCGTTAGTTTTTTTACAAAAATACTATTTTGCCCCTAAGTGGTTTTGAAGTCCCTAGCCAAACAAGCCCTTCAGTTTTATTAAAATAAAATAAAAAAATCATCTCAACTAAACCCTATCTCTCTCTCAACCCAAATCAGATATGAGATTGAAGAGTAAAATGGGAGCTGACCCACCTCTTCTCCGGCGAGCTCTCTAGCCACCGCCGTCTGCCTCAACCGCGACCG
>JAYMTF010006600.1:0-10089 GCA_036897485.1 Pelargonium nanum
AACCTAATGATTTCAAGTTGCCCCGAATCCGACAGGACCCAAAGCCTCCGATACGAACAGTTCGGATACGGAGATTGATTCTTGGGGGTCGGGTTAGGGGATCGAGGCCGGATTCGGGGAAACTATTATCCGCCCCGTACCCGAAGTACCTATTAAATATTAATATTAATATATATTATTAATATTAAATTAAAATATTTCACTTTGTATTATGGTCATGATAGTAAGTTGTGACAAAAAATATTACCATTTTAACGTGATTTTTTCAAAAAAAAATAATCCCGAACGGGGAACGGGCAATCTCCATACTCGAACGGGGCGAGGATGGAGGTGGGAAACATCCCCGAACGGGGAACGGGGCGGGAATGGAAATGGGGACAACTTTGAGGACGGGAACAGGGAATGAGGAATCCGCCCCAAATCCGCCCCATTGTCATTCCTACATTAAACATGTCCAACATCTAAATTTCAAAAAACAAAAATGAAAAAAAAAAGTTGATGAATATTATGTAAAAATAAAGGTAAAGTAGAAAACATGTGGGAGTTAGGGAAGAAGACATTGGGACCCACCCGCCGTTTGGTGCAACAAGAAGAAAATAATGTTATGTAATATTATTAGGAGACATTTAATTTCAAGTGGTTGAGTTCATTAGTCGGTGCCTCTTAACCGTTACTTTCAGGTAACCGGTAACAATTTGGGTCCTAAATTGTGAGCCAACACAAATGCAACACAAATTTCGATTATTGCGATATAATTTAATTGTATTTGTGACGACAAATTAAACTCGTTTTATTTAATTAAGTTATGTGTATCGAAATTGCTAGACTCATTTGACAATAAATGTGTGAGTATATATATATTAACTTAGGTTGACGTCACAGTTTTTATACAATTTTTGTTTATAAACCTGACAATCACGAGATGTTAAAGTTTTTTCTTTTTTGAGTTAACGGGATGTTAAAGTTAGTTAAATTTACGAATGAGACAATTATAAAATAAAATTATATAATTAATAGAGCAAATTAGATAAAATTGACGTGACGATCACGGCTCTCATTTATACAAATTTTATTTCAAAATTGTCTCGTTCATGAATTTAGCTAATTCTAGATTCAGATAAGTGTAACATCACCAAAAGCATAATTTGAGCCCAAATTGAAGCAATATGGATAATTCTAAGGCTAAATCGACACAAAATTAAGATTGAATATCAATTCAGAACAAAATGAATACTCGAATGACGAAAATTAAACATTTTTCTAAAACTACACACCAATGGAAAACTTGTTCACCCAAGTGAGTGACGCAGTTGGCAACACATGCCGTGTGAGTGGGAAGATCGCTTGCGTTCGATCCCCGCTCAACACACCCACGGGGAGAGGTGAAGGCTTTAACTGTGAACAAATCTCGAATGAGAATTAGTCGGGTGTGGTAAAACGGCTTAAAAGTGTCAACCGCGAGTGTGCGAGCGTGCTCAGGAACCCCGTGGTATAAACCGAAAAAAAAAAAACTTGTTCAAGTAAATGAATATACCGAAAAAGCCCACAACTTTGTGTTAAATTTCAATGCCACAATTTAATGTATTATTCTTTTTTCCCCCACATATTTTCAAATTCTTAACTGAAACATACAAAAATTGCAACATAAAACAAGATAAATGTAATAATTCAAGGATTTTTTTTTGACATAAATTCAAGGATTTATACTCTTTTATTTGTGAGAAAATTTATTGACATCTCATTTTATTTCCTGTTATGTTTTGGTTTAGCATTTAATAGCCTTTCCATACCAACATTTTGTAAACACTACTCAATTGGATCATCATTAACTCTCTCATTTATGAGAGGAAGACTTTTTTCAAACAAAAATTTAAGCAACATTTTTTCATCTAAATTTTTCAAATAAAAAACAATAAGTTTTTTTAAATAAATAAAAAGAAACAAATACATTTATATTCATAAAATCCAATAACTAGTAGAAATTTTTATATATTGGTCCCTTAATTATTCGTTTTGTCTCGAGTTGGTATTCAAATTAATTTTTTTTAACTTTGACCCTCATATTATCCATATTTTTCAAATTTAGTCCCATAATTATGATATTTTGTTTTAAATTTGTCCAATCTATAAGGACGTCGTAGAATTAGATTGACGTACATTTTTTCAAAATTTATATAAATTTGTTTTCGATGTGGTGACCGCATCCCCTAATTATATAGTTTATTATAAATTGATCTCACCAATAAATTTAGGTAACTTTAGACTCACATGATTATCATGAAAAAAGTTATATCTAAAATTGTTATGTCAACATAATTAAAAGGCACGGGAATGAATTGGAACATTACATAACAAATTAGCATAATTTAATATAAAAAACATGAAAAGATTAGGTATCGAATTGGAACAAATTTTTTATTGAGTACTAATTCAGAACAAAATTACTAGTCGTGGACCATAACGAAACATTATCCTTACATAAATAGAGAGCTTATGAGTGTGTTAAGCATATAAATATAAATATTGTATAAAGTTACAATAAATAAAGAAAAAGGACAAAAAGCAAAAAGCAAAAACATTTATTAAAATAAAAAAAAGAAAATAAGTTGACTGCACAGAGTTCACTGTAAACAGCTGCTACTTCTGCAGGCAAGCTAGGGTTTTTAATTTTCTCACTCTTCCTGCCACTTTTTCTCACTTGCCAAACACAGCCTGTACTTGTCCAAAACACTCTTCAACCAACAAATTTATCCACATTGATGACCTTCTTCCATCACTTTCTCTCTCAAAAACCAAACCTTTGAGCTCTCTCAGTCTCCACCACTGCAACCAACAATTCATGCCCTCATTTATTGATTTTCCCTCACTTTCTCTGGAAATGCGAGCAACCCATTTCACCCCAGAAAATCCTTAACAGAACCCATCTTTTTGTTTTCAATCCAAGCAATGCCTGCGCTTTGATTTTGAGCCCAACTGTACAAGAAATGGCGGTGCTTTTTCAGGTTTTTTTCCTTTTTCTTTCTCTGGTTTTCCTCCCGGCGGCGAGACCAGATCTCGTCGGAGACCGCGCCGCGCTCCTCGCGCTCCGGTCGGCGGTGGGTGGTCGGACTCTGTTTTGGAATGTGACTCAGGCGAGTCCGTGTTCCTGGGCTGGTGTTCTCTGCGAAGCGAACCGAGTCACGGTGCTTCGGCTTCCCGGCGTTGCGATCGCCGGCGAAATTCCGGTTGGGGTTTTCGGGAACTTGACGAGCCTCCGCACTCTCAGCCTCCGGCTCAACTTGCTATCCGGTCAGATTCCGGCGGACCTCGCCGCCTGCACCGGCCTCCGGAACCTATATTTGCAAGGTAACAATTTTTCCGGCGAAGTTCCTGCTTTTCTGTTCGGCCTCCACGACCTCGTGAGGCTCAACCTCGCCTCCAACAGCTTCTCCGGCGAGATCTCGCCGGGATTCAACAATTTGACGAGGCTTAAAACTCTTTATCTCGAGAACAATCAGCTCGCCGGGTCGATTCCGGCGCTGGAGCTCCCAAAGCTCGAGCAATTCAATGTCTCTAACAATCTGTTAAATGGGTCTGTTCCGGCCAAGTTGCGATCTTTTCCGGCGGGTTCTTATCTCGGGAACAAGCTCTGTGGCGGTCCGTTGGACCCGTGTCCCGGAGAAGAGAATGAGCCTATTGGTGGGATTGGTAAAAACCCTAATGAAAATGGGCAAAATGGGAAGAGCAAAAAGAAGCTCTCTGGTGGTGCAATTGCAGGAATTGCAATTGGGTGTGTGTTAGGGTTTGTGTTGCTTCTTCTTGTTCTCATCTTCCTCTGCCGGAAGAAGAGAACCAAGAAGACCAGCTCGGTCGACATTGCTAGTATCAAGCACACCGAGAGGGAGATTCCGGGGGAGAAACCGAGCGGTGAGGTTGAGAATGGAGGGGCGGGAAATGGGTATTCCGTGGCTGCAGCGGCCGCGGTGCCCGGGAAAGTGGAAGCAAATGGGGTGGGGGCGAAGAAGTTGGTGTTCTTTGGCAATGCTTCGAGAGTGTTTGATTTGGAGGACTTGTTGAGAGCTTCTGCTGAGGTTTTGGGGAAAGGGACTTTCGGGACTGCCTACAAGGCGGTCTTGGAGGCGGGAATTGTCGTGGCAGTGAAGAGGCTTAAGGATGTGACGATTACCGAGAAGGAGTTCAAGGAGAAGATTGAGGGAGTCGGGGCAATGGATCATGATAATTTGGTTCCGCTGAGGGCGTATTATTATAGTAGAGACGAGAAGCTTCTTGTCTATGATTACATGACAATGGGAAGCTTATCTGCACTTTTACATGGTCAGTATATTACTTTCTCGATTTGGGACTTGTGGTTTTTACTGCATCGTATCTTTATAACACATAACACAAATGATTGTCAATTGTCATGATACCAAATGGTGTATGCAATCCCATAATAATTGTTTTGGAAATGCATTTAGTTTCTTTAGTATCATAATGGACTATTCGGTAAAACTAGTAAGCGGTTTATCTCGTTTAATAGTAGATTAGTTCAGTTTCTGTGTCTGCATTTACTGTTATTGTTGTAGTTCTTGACTTTTGGCTGTGATTTGAGCATTATATTGCATTGGTTAATTGAGTAGAGTTATAGGTATTTTTGTTCATAGTTCCGTGTTTTAACACTTATTGGTGATTAGGTCTTTGTGTTATTTGTCAATATCTTATATGTGAAATCCTCTAGGCAGCGATTGGATTAGAATTTTTGTTTGGGAATGGGAATGAGAGGCTCATTCATTGATCATGTTTGGATTACGATTTTGAGGTCGATTTTTTTTTTTAAATCCAATTGCTACATGAGTTTGTTTTCGCTTTTAGCCAATCATATTAGTTTTAGTTTGATATTATTGTCAAGAGGATATATATATATACATATATATGTTTGTTTTGTAAGAAATTTTCAGAAACTTGAGGAAATGCTAATGTTTTATCCTATCTGGTATGTTATGTTGGTTATATAGGAAACAAAGGAGCGGGTAGGACTCCGTTGAATTGGGAACTTAGATCCGGCATTGCACTTGGAGCTGCTCGTGGCATCGCATACCTACACTCTCAAGGCCCCAATGTCTCCCACGGAAACATAAAATCCTCAAACATCCTCCTCACAAAGTCCTACGATGCTCGTGTCTCTGATTTTGGCCTAGCCCATCTTGTTGGCCCATCCTCCACTCCCAACCGCGTAGCAGGCTACCGAGCACCAGAGGTCACCGACCCTCGCAAGGTATCCCAAAAAGCCGACGTGTATAGCTTCGGTGTGTTGCTCTTGGAGCTTCTCACCGGCAAGCCGCCCACCCACGCCCTCTTGAACGAGGAAGGCGTGGACCTCCCCAGATGGGTTCAGTCCATAGTTCGGGAAGAGTGGACTTCTGAGGTCTTTGACATGGAGCTCCTGAGGTATCAGAACGTCGAGGAGGAGATGGTTCAGCTCTTGCAACTTGCAATGGACTGCGCTGCGCAATACCCGGATAAGCGACCTACGATGTCCGAAGTGAGCAGGCAAATCGAGGAGCTGTCCCGGTCGAGTCACCGGGAAGATACTTCTGCGAACCCGCAGCCGGAAACAGCCAGCGAAGGAGATGATATCTCTTCAAGGTGAGTTGGTGGTGTAGTTTTGCCAAAAACCCTAATTGCCAATTGAAAGATAGTTGTCATTTGATGATATGCCATAGTTGTGCAGGTTGTTCAATGTTTTGAGCTTCCTAGTTGTTTTTAGGAGCAAATGGTTAATTTTTATGTTCTTTTATTCTCAATTGTGTTAGTTTTTTTTTGCCTTTTCTTTATTGATACATTGGAGCAAAAATGTGATGTGTTCTATATGGTTCTTGTTGGGTGGATGATGAATTGTTGGTGTAATTATTACTTGTGCTTTTCACTTTTTTTGCTTTTGGGTTTTGCTTTTGATGCTACTTTTCATCTGTTGTGGCTGAGATGTTTGTTGGTGTTGATTCAAGTGATCAAATCCACCAAATCTTAAAACTACATGATTGCGTTGAGTTGAAAGTTTAGTATTATGTGGATAGAGTTCATTTGAGCCTGGTTCGTTTACTAGATGGGTTGAACTACACGACTGACACATTTGAAAGACAAGTTGACGTTGACCCAACAATACCCGATATTTATTTGTTTACTAGATGGGTTGAACACTTGAACTCCACGATTAACACATTTGAATAAACAAGTCGACGTTGACCCAACAATACTCGATATTTATTTTCTTAATTTTCTAGTTGAGCTTACCGCGTAAATTACGCATCGTGTTGGGTAACTTGCATTTTTCAACACATTTTTCATGGATATGTATCAGAATCTAAATTAAAAGTATATGTTACTTATACATAGATTTTCATAGATATAAATTTAAAATGTCACGTTCATATAAATGTAATTTTGAACCACAAAGTTATAAAATATATATATGTTACATAAGTTGTTCGTCATTTTGTTCAATATTCTAGGTAATTATCATTTTTCTTGTGAAATTTTAATTTATAATAAAGTTCAGCAATTACAGATAAGCTACATAGTCTTCATCCATAAATTTTACCAAGTGTTTTTTCTTCTAATTTTTCAAGTAAAAGTTAAAAGGTTGGAAAAATTGTTCTATAAAATCTAATTTTAATTGCAGCCTATATTGTATGAATTTTGCTACTACTTTAAATTTCAACTTTTATATAGGTTTTTTATTTTATTAATAATTTCACTAACTATACAAAATCTATCTTTTTGAGTGGGTCAATAGAATCAACCACAATTAAAATAATAAAATATAGTGAAATGTACTTTAAAGAGTAGCTTAGCTTCAACCTCTAAAATGCATACAATTATGGACAAAAATAATGGTGTAAAGAAACATGAAAAAAGAACTAAATATTGCATCCATAAATAAACCTATTAAAATAGGTATAAGAAAATCACATAGGATTCTGAAAAATATAGGATAAGGTTGGCTAGTGCTACCTTCTTAATGTACATGTTTCCCGAAACGAATTGTAACGACGCACCTAATTTTCGTCGCGGTAATTTTAGAAGTTAAAACTGTTTAATATTTTTTTAAACAGTTTAAATTGTTTAATAAAAATAAGGAGAAGTGTTTGTGTAACAAGTATCAAATTTAGCGTATTAGTTTTTTTTAAAGCAACATATAAGTTAAATCTACTAACATAATAAGCCAAAAGAATGGACCGATATAAGAAAATTCTCGTGCATAAAAATATAAGAATGTAAACTAAGAAATCAAAGGTAAAACAGTAATTTATCAAACAATTTTGTTAGCTAACCGTTATTTCTGCAAGTTCAAAAGTGAAACCAAATATGACCCAATATATTTATTTGATGCAAGTGCGCATAAACCAACCTCCATGTAATTCTAGCTACCTGTTTTTCATCTGACACTCACAAAACAAACTCGTTCTCTTTAGTAAATTGGATTTTAAAGCGTCGCGCGAATCCAATTCCCCCTAACCCTAACACTATTCAAACCAAATGATAAAGTTGGTGTGTGTGGGTGTGGGGTGCATTATTAGGAGGACAAGAGTAGCATGGTGGACCAAAACCTTTTTATCATATAAATGGAGGGGTTGGTTGTAAAGTGTATTTTTTTTTTTGTGGTCCCTAAAGTTTCAAATTTAACTTTTTGTTGGCATCCAATGCCTAAAACCCCACAATTTTCTTTTTATTGATTTTGATTTTAGAAGAAAAACAAAATTGAAACCATAGTTTAGAGACCTTTCACTCCAATTTGCATTTTTGGCAAAATTGGATTTTGTTTTGTCTCTTGGTATTTTATGTCTTATTCTATGTCTTCATTATTTAAAATATGAGGAAGATAGGTACAAAAATTTGGTCACATGGTTGCAAATTTTGGACATTTTCTATGTTCCATCCATGTCTATAGATTATTATATGGGTTAGATATTTTGTCCAATCCAAAAGGTTTAGATAAGAGTAATGCTTTTAAAATTAAATCATATCAATATTTTTGTCTTATGGTGATGATATTAAAATTGGTTGAATTAAAACATTTATGTTTATTTCTTAAAAAAAAATACACTCATGTTCATAAATTTGTTAAAAATATTATTTAATCAAACTACTTAGACAAACTATTCCTTTAATTATTTTTATTGAAGTCTTAAAATATGACATGTTGGCTATTTTTATATTGTAATTGGATCTTGAATTCATTCAAATTTTCAGATGACATCTTTAGAATTATAAATTTTAAATAATTAATAAACATTTCCCTCAAATTCATTGAAATATTAACTTTTTCAATATTTAAAATTTCATATTTTTAAACATTTCAATAATCAGAAGAAATGTAATAAAACAAACTTTGTAATAAGTTGTATTGAAGTAGAATATTTTTCCTTCTATTAATGGGTAAATTTTAAAAATATATTTTCTCTATTTTTAAATTGACTCAAAAAAAAAAAAAAAAACTAAAAAATTAATATTTTGGGGCCAACTAGTTCTTAATTTACTTTATATATATATATATTTCAAATACCCAAAATATATATGCCAATTTTAATTCTCACCCCCAAAAACTTGTCAAAGAACTATTACCAAGACCCTCATTTTGAGATTCACAATTATGTTTAAACAATGGGAGTTCAGCCCCAAAATAATTGTCTACTTTTTTCACAAATTTACTCTGAAAAGTGAACAATTATTTTGAGACAGAGATAGTTTAATAAACCGTTAGAATGAGACAACTGAAGTGTTAAAGGAAACATTAAGCAAACTCCGAAACCATTCCAATGTTAAACCCGAAAACAAAACCCTAAAATGAACCATATAAAATTGGCTCAACAAGTTCCTAAACTTCCAATGTCACATATGGGATGAGTTCTGAATGCTATATTATGCAACACAAGTCACAAACTGAACAAACCCCAAGACCGGACTATGTGGGCGGGGTTTGGGCCAAAACGGGCCGGACCCCAAAACACACATTCTTATCGGTCTACTTTTGGTCAATCCTAGCCTGAATCAGGTTACGGCCGCAAAAAGTGATCTGATAAGAACGTGCGAGTTTTTTGGCCCGGCCCGTTTAGGCCGGCAACACAACATAGGCCAAGAGACTGGGGCATTTCAGTCATGGTACAAAAAGTTCCTCAGCTCAATGAGCTATTTACCTACACGAAGACGGAGAAGAGCACATCCCGAAGCAGTTCCAATAGCAAGTTTCTTCTATTTCTGCAAACACAGCATTAAAGCGTCGATAATTTAGAAGCAAAACGTGGTGTTATGAAATGGAAGTCATGAAAAGTTTTGGAATCGTACATGTACAAGGTGTATAAACAAACACTGCAGCAAATACAGGTCTTTAGATATGCCCAAAATTGATCTACTGCCAAAAGCTTGATCCCGGCTTTTGAAAGGGTATATAGGTAATTTATGGGTTGGAATTTGGGGAGGTGTCGTCTTTCCAACCCTTGGAGAGCAAATCATAGTTGATCGATGCGAGCTGGGACAGATTCTAGTAAGCAGAGTAGATAGACAACAAAAAAATTGGTTAGTGAATGCCAAATTGACATATATATATATATATAAAACTATGGTAAGAGTAGTTTTGCCAGAAAACATAGCACAGCTGCACAAGACGAGGCACAACCTAGAGCCTATTTTTATTCTACAAAATCCCAAATTGGAAATTAAATACATTCATAAATCCTATTCATAATTATTGGATACGATACTCATAGGTGGTTGAATGGTCAATCGATAATCGCATTAGAAATAAACTTTTTGTAGTGTTAATGCAACAACAGCTCTTATAATACCTTAAATGAGAAGTTACTGAAGGAGTAATTGACAGATGATCCAGAGTCGAACTCAGTGAGACCTCGGCATTCATCACCCTCTCCCTGGTAAAGTCATAGAAGAAGAAGAAGAAGAAAAAACACAATTCAATCGCAAAAATTGCTTATGCACTAACTGTAGTAAATGTCAAAGCAATAGCAACTAGTTTATTTTAAATACTCCCTCCGTCCCAAAATGAGTGTCCTGTTTGTCTAAATTTTTTGTCCCAAAATGAGTGTCTTGTTTCTA
>JAYMTF010006601.1:0-10089 GCA_036897485.1 Pelargonium nanum
GATTCATGAATTTTAATGAGGTGTCATCACCTCATTCATGGCTTAGCCTAAGCCAATTAACCTTTGGCTTAGAATTCTCAACCTCTATTATTTATTACTAAATACTGGACCATTAATAATCACCTACTAATTTGTTTTTAGAGAATAAAGAATCTATCATATATAAATCTATTGAGGCAAGCCATTTTTGTTGAACTTTTAGATCTCTAAATATAGTATCAAATACCATTTCAAGAGAAGATATATTTGGTAGAATTTACGTATTAGCAGACTCAGTCTTAATATTAATTAGATATTATTTTCAATATTATTTATTTAGCAGCCATGGTTTCGATGGCTAGGGAAAATATTAGTATTGGTAGGTTGAAAGTAGCTCCAATATGTTTGTATACATTTGTGTATAGCTCCAAATGGATATGTCATAATCAAGAATATACAATTTCAATCTTAACATAATGGAAAACTGTTTTCTCAAAGCTTATTATAGCTTTGAGACATATGATTCAACATAAGAACTGCTACGTTATATACGAGTTAAGATATTTTCTTTGTATTGTCTAAATTCAATGTCTCGAGAGCTTCTTAAATCTCGGAGAAGAATTTGTTGCCCGCGCAAGGTTGGATACCCAATGAGTTTACGGGACACCGTCTCGAGCGTGAAAACAATAATCTCAACCGAAAAACAAAAAGGTTATAGAGAAAATTCTATAGGGAGAATTAATGTATCGATGTAGATTATGGATCCCCTTCTCTTAACAAGAAAAATGTATTTATACATACTTACATGTGTCGTTGTGTGGTTGGTTATTGGTGAAGCAGAAGTTTGTTTCATAACCTACTTGTGTGCTTGAGTTCTACCCTCCCAGTCACGGGTGTGAGTTTAGAAAATCTCGCATGCACTCTTTAAGTATTGTGAAGTGGAGTAGAACCCTTAAAAACACTTATCATTTCAGGAAGTGTTTTAATGTCATAACAGAGTGAGGAGTCTTGAAAGTGACGACAGTGCGAAAATGTTGGAGGTGGCCTGACAAGACGAGGATATTAAATGTGATAGTTGATTTTGTATTCTTAGGCGGGGTCTCACTGTCCTATCAAAACTTTGCAATAGTGGTAGCAACTACAATTGTAGAGCAAATAATCAAATGAGTACATGTGATTATTAATTTATGTATTTTTAAAGTCACAGAAAATGAAATAAAGTTTGTGCGGCAATGATTTAAGTACTACAATGGAAGATGAGATTCATGTTTTTAAGAGTTGTATGGAATAAAGAATTTTACATAGTAATAATATTATTTAAAAAATATATTTATATTCGTAAACTAACCTGTTTTAACTGTTTTTTATTGAATGGATGCATCAAATATAAATCCAAAAAGTATATCATTTTTTTTAATGTAATTTCCTTTCACATTCTTTCTTTTATGCTAAATATATTTTTTTGGAAGAATATTCTAAATATAAAGTAGATATAATTTACATTTTATTAATCATTTAGCAATGGTAAAATCTCAATTTAGTCCTTGAATTTTCGCATATGGAGCTAATTTGGTTCTTAAAACTTTTGTTAACGTAAAATTGTCCATAAACTTTTAAATATACACCTAAAATAATCATTAGCTTCAATTTTCGTCAATTTTTTAGTTAAGTGGTTTGACTTGAAATTTAAAATAAACTAAATATTATTTTATAAAAATTATTTTGCTGACGTGAAAATGTTTTAGTACAGTTGGACTATCGCATCAGCTAAAAAAAACTATTCAATATATTTTAAATTTCAGATCATAACGGTTCATATTTTAAAAATTATGAAAAAATTATTTTATATTAAAAAATTTAAGGACATAATCAAATTCATAAGAAAAATTCAATAAATCAAATTAGAGTATTTAGCTTTAACAATCTAATGAATATATGCATGTTACGAGACGTCACCACATTTTTGGAGTCAACAATCTGATACTGTGTGTACGTGCCCACAGCAACCACATTTTTTATTTAGATAATTTTCGTACAATTTTCCTTTAATTAAGTTGTGTAACCAAATCTTTTGGGATTGCTTTAATTAATACCAAATGCTGATTGATAAACAAGGATATGATTTTTTTTTTTTTTAAAACAACAAGGATATGATTTTATTTTGGTGTTGACAAGCATCACAAAATATAAATTTCAATTTTTTTTGAAGGAAAATATAATTTTCATTTTTGTGTCATTAGCTAATTAAAACTTTTATGATTTCGTCAAAAAAAAAAAAAAACTTTTATGATAATAGTTGTCAACTCTTTTCTCTTTGACCATACAACTTGAAGTATTCAATTTGAATTCAATCATTAATATATTTATTAGGTAATTTGAAAAGAACCACTATGTGATATATATTGGTTATGTAACTACAATATGATGTTACGGTGAACGTGAAAAATTATATATTTATGGATTACTCATGTGATTTAAATGAATGATATATATTATATTATTGTTTATAATTTTTTATGTGAAATGTCTCATTTGTACACTTGACACATTATGATTTGACTAAATTATTAACAAAATAATTGATATAACATATTTCATTAACACATCATTTTGTACAATATTTGAGGCATACAACATCACGTACTCAAATTATTAAGTATAAGAGGAATGGTAAACATATTCTAATATAACGTTAGAGTTATTATTTGATCCTTAAAGGCACAAAAACTGAATTTAGCTCCTTAAAGGAGCAAAAAGCTGCATGAACTCAAATGGTCCAGTGGGAAACAATACTGACTGTAAGGAGCTAAAAGGGCCGGTCATAGTTGTATTTTTGGTTGACCGGTCTAAATTGTTTTAATTTAAAATTTATTATCCATCATAATTTACCTTCTAGCTACATTTAAATTTTTGTATTTGTGTTCTCTAATGCATATCATTCAAATTATATTTAATGCATATATCCAAATTATAGAAAAATAATAATTTAATTGGTCTTCTACAATTATTTTATGTTTTTTAAGTGATTTGCACATTTTATATCTCCCTACAATTATTTTATGTTTTTTAGGTGATTTTTACCAAACATAATTTTGCAAAATAAACTCAACTTATAGCTCCTTTCAATCGTGCATTTACTAAACATTATAGACTTTTTGAATCACCTCATTGCTGGTCTTTACAATTTTCACATTCTCCTTACCACTCCTTACAGTTTTAAAGTAGATATAGTAAACAAACACTAAATTCATTTCTTTCACGTGAAATTGTCACATGCCTTTTATTTGCATAAATAAAATTTAGTAGTGCGTGACTGCAAATTTAACAAATTTAAATACATGAAACAATAGAAATTAACTTTTTTTGAGATAATAATGGAAATTAATTAATAGATTACCATCCATTCTTAAAAAAAACCATATGAAAAAAATTGGGTATATTAACATTTGATTTTAATATTGTTTATTCCTTCTTGTCATTGCCAAGTTGCAATACAAAAATTAGATTGGAAATCGATTGAAGTCATGCAACTTCATGGTGACGCTACACACATTTGATATGATTGTTTTAAAAGGCATTTGACATCTTTTTAATATTATATATTCTCCATGTCTTCAAATAAATGTATGGTTAATAATATGAGTGGTCTCTTTTCATTTTATAAATTTGATAGTGGGCTATACATTTTTCTAATCGTGTAAATGGTTTGTCTCTTCTGAATTGACACGTTTTTCGTGATTAATTCTTAATTAGTGTTGTCTGGTTTAAGCCATTGTAAACCATTTTTATATCAATTAAACTCATTCAGGTGTAACCGATATTCAAGTGTCATATCAACATTTGTTGACACATCATTACGCCACGTTAGATACAACGTACACATGTGCATGCCACATCGGACAAAATGTTGTGTTTCATTATTTTCTTATATCACAAACAACTAGAACAATGTCGTTTTAGTTGTGAATTATGGAAAGTGAAACGGTGTGATGACATGACATGCACACCTGGACTCCATATATGACGTGGCAACAAATGCTAACGTGACACCTGAAAATCAACTACAACCGGTTGAGTGAGTTTATTAATAATAAAAAAATTATTTAAAAGAGCTCTAACAAGACAAAAATCTAACTAAGGGTTAAACAAAAATAAAATTATTACATAGGAGACAAAACTATTTAACTATTTTCTCTTCTGTCCACATTAATTTACATGTGTTGTTACAAACTTAAGAGATAGTAAGTTAGTAAAACTGATCATTAAAACTATAACTAGGCAAATTATTTTAAGACTAACAAAGTAATATATTAAAATATATCAACAATTACATCCTCTGAAAATATAGTTTCTAGTTTGGACATAGAGAAAGAGACGGGTTAAATATTGTTGGAATCAAAGGATGCATATAGCCAACGGTTGGTTGGTTGGTTTGACCAAAAGTTGTTAACGTCGTGAACGTTTTATTATTGTGTGTTTTCAAGGAGACAAATCTCCATTCTCTATTCTTTTGTTGACGTGAACCTACATATCTTAATCAAACATAATAAATATGAAGTGTTTCAAATAAAAATATTATTTGTTGGAGAATCTATCTAGTAACCCACTTGAACATTTTAAAATTGCTCATGTTTTGGCTGAAACAAAGAGTTTTAGGTATTCAAGTAACTTCATTTTCTTTTTCTCACAAGAAAATGAATTCTTCTTATTTTTGTAATTTTAAGAATAAATAAAAAATTTACATAATTCGCGGCTTACCTATTCATGCTTGGTGTCATGATTTGAGTATTTCGAAATTCTCCGGAGACCTCATATTCCATCATTCCAGTTTTACGACCAGTCATCATCTGGATCAAGCACAATTTTTGGTACACACCAACTCGTTCTCGTTTATAGCAAAAGTAGTTGCGCTGAAAATGAAAAAATGACATCTTCTTTGCTCTTGTAAAGGAGTGCACCGGACACGAGTTGCTTCCCTTTTCGGCTACTGACTTGGATCTTCCCACGTCTGTACCGTCCTCACTTGAACCGGCCGCCGTCTCTCCTAGCTATTTATCTCGGTCTGCAGAGCCTACGTGAAACTAGTGGGTCGACAAAGGTATCCAAATAAATGAGGACACTAGGACAATAGGGCTTCGTTATTTAAGCCCGTGCGACTCTAACCCTAATATGAAGATTGAGGTCGATGCTCCACCTAAGAATGTCCTCCCATCGCGACGGGTTCCTGTTGCGCATTGGTTCACTGCGCATCAAACCATTATCGGTTTCTCTCTCACCACTAAACGAGGGACCGATTATTTGCTCACAACTCTTTGCTGATATGAATGTTTCTTCTCCAACGACTTCAGCAATGATTATTTGGGATTTCTGTAAAGGGTTAGGTGCATGCGCTAGGGGCCTCGAATCAAAAGTGATTGATCGGTTTCGGAAAATCGAGGCCGCTCCTAATCAAAATTAATTGCATATTGGCACCACAACTCTGTGATGTGTATCTTGGAACATCTACCTTAAAGTCCCACTTGCTTATAAAAAAAGGATAAATTAATTATAATATGTCATTTTCTTTATATTTTTGTGTATTCTTACTATAATAAAATTCAAAGGTTTTAAGTAATTGACACTATTTCAGGAAAAAAATTAAGCTTGATCAATCAATTATAGAGTGACACGTGACACTTGAGTGTCATGCGACCCAGATCACCATAGAACAACATGGTCATAATTCGTGAACCAGAGGTTCATTGGAAAACATATTAGAGAAGCCAAGTCACAAGCTTTCCTTTAGAAAAGTATGCGCCCAAATTAATAGTCTTTATCGGTGTTAACGTCCCACATTGAAAGAATGTGTAGTTTGTCACCACTTGATATACACGTTGGGCCCTCCACCTATTAGCTTAAACTTTTGGGTTGGATCAAGTTTAACATGGTATCAGAGTTGGTTCTGTTTGGGCCTAGTGACCCGTCTTTGTTACCTCCCTTCTTGTTCCACGTGCAAGATCTGTTGTGTTATCCGGCCTGCACGTGAGGGGGAGTGTTAACGTCCCACATTGAAAGAATGTGAAGTCTGTCACCACTTGATATACACGTTGGGCCCTCCACCTATTAGCTTAAGCTTTTGGGTTAGATCAAGTTTAACAATCGGGATACTCGTTATGACTCTAAACCAAAAGGCGTGCTCTCAAAATACGCCTGAAGCATCAACAACACGTTATCAAAGTTAACAGAAAGTTGACTTGAAGTAACTGCAAGTGACAACTATTATGCGCTGTTATAATTATGTGTTTACATTTCTCAATAGCTAACGTAACACAAATTAACATGGTACAACCGGTTAATATGAGTAAAATAAAAAAAATTAGTTCAATACAATGGTTAAATGCACACAAAGCTCTAATTAGGGGTTATGCCCAAAAAGAGTGCGAGTCCAGGAAAAGTAAAATCATTTAACCGTTGATTAAAATTATATTGTCTAGTAAAACAATGCGACAAACTATTGTTGTCTTTATGAGAATATAAAACATAACACAGGAAAATACTCATACACTCGCAATGGAAATACAATTCCAACAATAAAAAATGAAGAACAACTTCTATAAAGGAATAAGAAACAATATATTAAGATAACTTAATGATGTGCATGTTTGACCTGGTCAACCCAAACACACTAGGAGTGTAAGCCTTCTTGTCCACGTGAGCTAAGGTAGCTAGCCTAGTGTTCAAGTTCTTTGTCAAAATTCTTTTTTAAGTGTCAAATTTCAAGTCTTGAATGCCAAGGTATAATGTATAAGGTATAGAGTATAGGGTGTAGTGTTTAGGGTCTTAAGTCTCAAATCCACTTCCAAGCTAAGGTAGCTCCCATTTGCATAGAATTGTAGTCTGCGAGAAGAGAAACACACCAATTGAACAAAAATCTTGGGTGAGGTTACCAGGACTCCGCCTCAGGTGTGAGAGTAAGTCATGTATGGTAATAGGAATGCTCTGCAAACCTCTAGAGAGAGAAAACTAGAGAGATAAATGAATGTGAATAATGAGAGCAATATCTATTTTCTTACTAAGTATTGGTGTAATTATAGGCTCTTACCACCTTAGCGTCACATGTCGTGACATGATTGGTTGATGAAGATGTGAGGCCCATCAAGACCCATTTGGCTAGTCAAGCCCAAATGGCCTACATGGCCCAATGTGCTCATCTAGCCCATTTGTTGTGTTTTGGGCTTCTCCTTTCCCTTGGATGCATTGCTCATGCATGCTGATGAGGCGGGCGCTCTTGAAGGAGGCTAGGCTTCCTAGGGAGGTTTGTGCTCCGCAGGGGAGACTTGTGCTCTATAGGGAGGCTTGAGCTCCACTTGAAGGCTTGTGCTCTACCTAGATACTTGTGTGATGAAATGACTCGCCTTAACCCATTCGTGAGCTAGTGACTCGCAAGGCATAGTCATGGATGCTAGGGAGTGTTGAGGTTGTAAGAGCTTGTTGGAGCGCCTCGAAGGTGATTTCGCGAAGTATAAACCTCACATCAGCCTTGTTGAAGTGTATGGAGTCGTGGGATGACATTCGGGGTCGAAAGGGGTCGACCGTTGAGTGTTTGGGGCACGAAACGTGCTAAGAGAGGCTGGAGCAAAACATTGTCGCGACAATGGGACCAAAAACGAGCTTTTGGTCCTCGTTTCTGGTCCTCTTACCGCGGCAATGGAGAATAATGCCGCGACAATTGGACCAGAAACGCCGTTTTTTGTCTCCGTTTCTGGTGTCTTCCTTGTTTGTGGTAGACTCGCCCAAGGTGTGTTCGGCTCACCTGAACCGTTTGTGACCTCCTTGTGGCATTGTCATGTTTATGAGATACTTAGAATGGTTCTGAGATGCCTTAGTCATGTTTGAGCCGCTCAGATGGGGTCTAGCGCACAAGGTAGGTTCCTACGCAGTTGAGCTCACCAAGCCACAACATGGGTTGAGCAGGCCTTGGTGGATTTGTGCTAGTCACACAACGTTGTGACTTGTCTTAGGCTTTGTTTTGGATGTGGTCTCTTGGGCTCGGGTCGGGTGGCCCGGGCGACATTTGACTGCCACGTGTCGCCTTATCAGTCGTTCTGAGACCTTATAATTTTTCGTGTAGCATTATTTAACAATTAAAGTATTATCATATAATTAACACAAAGTAGAAAGGAAACGAACAAGTAGAATCAATTTAAATATGATAACAAATAGTAAGAATGAAACCCATTTAAGTAAAACCAATTCATAAAATACTAGAGCGAAAAAAAGTTTTATGATTTTTTTACATTTTTTTGAAGTAAAATATATAATTTATTCATTTAAGTTCAAAACAATAATTTTTTTTATATATAAGCAAGCAGTATCTTTTATTAACGAACCCGAAGGTCAAAATAAAAGTACAAAAGTCTCAAAAGAGTAACAAAAAGAAATCCGAACCCCATCAAACCAACCAGGAAAGAGGGTCGGAACACCAAGCTAAAAAGTAAAACGAATGATAGATAGAACAATCCAAGCATGAAACAATTGATAAGCAAAAACTTTTAATCCGCGTGACCGTGTCCTCCACACTCGAAAACTGATGCCTGGAAATAAGTGCATTGCAGGCAAGCCAAATGCCATAAAGTAATCAAGTAGAATGCATCCCAAACTTTCTGGCAGAGCTTAGAACTCATAAAACAAAATGACCAGCTTGAGATAAATGTGAAGCAATCAACCGGTAAGACCGGGCTTACATTCCACCAAGCTAACAAGGCCGACCAAACCGGATAGGGCCAAGAGCACCAAATCAATAAGTGATCAGAGCAACTCTCAATTTCAGCATCACAAAACTTGCAGGTTCAATCCAAACCTGCCACAATAACGCCGCGATAAGAGAGAAAATCGAAGCTTGGAATACTATTTAAAGCCGCAAGCCAAGTAAAACATTGAATATATATTCGGCGGAAAAAAAGGCCTCCAAATGAGTTTGTGACAAGCAAACATGATATGTGGGGAGTGCGAGTATAAAACGTCATATGCTTTCTTAGTCGTGAACTTGCCGTACTTAGCATGAGACCAAACTAACCTGTCCGGAACGGACAAAGGAACAACAATGATGACCGAACACAACTCCACCAAATAATCAGCTTCCCACCCTCTAAGCTGCCGGCGAAACAACGATGACCGATCTGATGACATGGCCTCAATAATGAAAGCAACAAGCTTGTTCTTGAAAACGCAGAGCGAAAAAAGCCTAGGAAAATTTAACTTGAGAGTCGAGTTCGTAACCCAAAAATTTGTCCAAAACTTAACTATCTTTTCATTTCCAACCACCCATTGCATACTGCTGGAGCCCACAAAGTCGACGATTCTCGGAATGCTGTGGAGGTCCAACAAACCAGCCACAACCGGTGAATGTTGATTCGAACATAGAGCCTCCAAAGATCAAGAAGAAAGCTCCAAACCATACTTAGCACAAAACATGTTTTTTCAAAGAGAATTCGATTGTGAAGCGAAATGCCACCACCATTTTGCCAACAAACTAATGATAGCAAGATGCAATTGACGAATGCCGAAACCAGCATGAGAACGTCGAGAGGAAACCAACAACCACCTCACTTTACAAAACCCACGCAGAGAAGAATTTTCTGACCATAAGAACCAACATTCAGTAACCTCAAGAATAAAAATTACTTTATTTGGAGCCCTAAAAATCGACATATAGAAAAGAGGCGGGAATGTAAGCGTAGACCGAATAAGAGTGACTCGCCCACCAAAGGAGATGTATTTAGTTTGCCAGATAATATAGGACTTTTCCCACAGAAAAACTCTACCCTCTGACACATAATCTGTAAGCCTAGAAATCTCATGAGCTACCGAGTTCGCAGAGCTATACGTGAAAGAAAAAACGACACTATCAAAACCATCAATAAGTGCCACAATCATCCAATATCAGACCGCCCTACCCGATTATTTTTACATATATATATATATTTTTTAAAGAAAAATGCAAGTACTTCTCATTAAACCAAAATATGCCATAAAGGCTTACGAAACTTAAGAGACAGAAAATAAACAAACCAACCAAAACAAACTAGGAAAAGCAGTAAATCTAAGATGACGAAAACCATAGAACCAAGA